>VZTO01023036.1:110259-122231 GCA_013400615.1 Syrrhaptes paradoxus | reverse complement strand
TAAACAAAGCCTGTCACCACCCTGCTACGTTCTGTTACGTGGAGGTCTGTTTGTCGGTTTGAGACAGGTATATCTCTTTTTGGCAAGTGAGGCTACCGTTACACAACTACTATCTTACAGCAAGGGTTACAGCAAGCTCTATTTAAGCATTACAACAAAAGCTTTTATACATTGGCATACATTAATAAGGTTATATATTGCATATGTGATCAATATTATACATATTAGGTATATTGTTAGGTTGTGAGGTTCACCTAGGGGTCAGCTCTGGTTCAGGGCCTCACTGCTCAGGCCCTAGTACTTCACATATACAACTAGAATTCTACTTAAATTAGGAAAGTAAGTTATGAACTTATATAATAGTAGAATTTTCAGTTTCACTGCACTTTATTCAGTACACTTTATTGAACTGTAATATAAAATCAATCTATAATTTCATAATGTTATTTACATTCAAAACATTAAGTCCAGTCCTGAAGTGTTAGAGGACGAATTTGAAAAAAAAAAATAATCCCCATAATTAGTATCTATAAAGATTCTGAAAATCTAGCTTGAGATTTGCATCAATGTATGAAGTACATACATGCACAAAACAATTTATAAAGCTCAGTAACAATGATGCCTAGATAAAATCCTCTATTCAGGATACAACTCTTTACCAGACACCACCCAGCGCTATGAAATTTTGTGTGTTAGTTATATGGATCTTCACTGTTGCTTCCATGGCTTGTTTTTCTTGCCTAGATGTACAACCTTTCCACGCTCCTTGAACACTACAGATTTTTTGAATGGCCAGACTGTATCAGCATGCATTCAAGAGAAGAGGAAAACCTCTACTACAGTGATCATATTTGGTTTCTATAACATGCATTCAGTTTTCAGATTGTGCTGGGGTGAAATGTAGCATGAACTAAAAACATACATGGAATACACATGACCACAGGGGACAACAGTCTTTGCTGTGCAAAAGGCTTCATTTTCCTCAATTCTTTGTCTTGTGTGCCAATACTGATATTCCTGCTAAGCTGGTAATTCCTTTAAATAACAATGTAAAGGAGAAAAAAAGTTTCAAGTTTCTCTCAGAATTTTCTCCTAATGGGTTGCTGTGCCAAGAAAGAAAAAATCCTTTTATGTGCAATTCCAAAGGACTACAGAGACTTTCATCTTCCTAGAGCACTAAACTGTAATCCTTTGCATATAGGAACTGCTAAGAATTATTACTGAATGTAATTTCAGAAGCACATGATTCTCCAAGTACAAAATATCTGCTACTGCGTAAAGTCTTTAAGATTTTCAGAACTGTACTTATGAAACTTGTATTCTCAATGCATTAGAATTTTTCCTATACTAAATATATTTCATATTTTTTTAATCAAGACAGTTTAGACTGTGCTGGCTTGAAATGTGGCATGATTTTAAAGATGGAACAGGAAACGTTAATTTCAATATAACAACACCACACAAATAAGAGTTCAGATGTTTGGTGTTCTTTTTCAAGTAATCCTTCCATACTCCTTCAATTTATTTCAAAAGAACAGAATCTAACACAAATCAATCAATGTTCCATGAAATAATTCTAACTTTTTAACAAAAATTTTATAAAGAAACTGTTTACAGCAAAAGACCACTCCATTTGTTTTTCTCTTAGATATGAGGTAACTTAATGACACTTATTCAAGGCCCAGTTCTGTTGAAGCAAGTGGAATCTCATAATACACTGAAAAACTTTATAATACTTGTTATGCTTTACACATAGTACACTCAATGCTCTTGGAAATAAATTGCCTCACAAACTGATGAAAATGACAGACTTTGGCACACCACTGTTTGCCCCCAACTGAGGCCATTACCATTCATTACAGGGTGTGTTTTTTCTCTTTTCTTAGCTAAGTAGCAATAATTTTCCCTAAACAATTAAGGCTTCTGTGTATTTTTTTACTCTTTAAATTACTTTTCAGCATTAAAGGTGTCACAGGATCACTTATCCTCTCTTGAGCAGTACTTACTTCAGTGACAGCTTCTCAGAAGTCACAAGGATGTCTTATCCCCTTCAATCTGATACTTTGTAGAAGGGAGTGAATAACTATTATGTTGTCTATATACACCATGTAGCGTGAGACACCAACGCTTAAAAGACCTCTGAACTTAAGTGAAGGAAAAGAGGCTTAACAGCCCAACCAGAGTACTTGCAGCCTTGCAGTCTAGTACATTTGTTTGTCACAGGCTTATGGTTTGTCCTCTATTCCCTTCCTCAATAATTTCTAACATCTACTTTGCTTTAGGAATCCAACAGTTAGACATGGAACAAAACCACCAAAAATTCTAAGTGATAAACAATTTCTAAAACTTTCATGTTACAGGAACACTAGCCTAGGTATTTCTCTTTTCAAGTGAAACAGGACACACAATTTTGAACAATCACTCTACAAACTAAAAATTACAAACAAAAATCTAACATAGCATTAATCAGTCACGGGAATATAATAGGCTTACGGCACAAAACTGTTATGCATGGACTTCTCTATGGCAGTGGAGCCAGAGCTCTCATCTGGGAAAAATTTTAGGAAGATAATTTTCCTAGATAACCAGGGCACCATTCCCTTCTCTTCCAGTGCAATTTTGTGCTTTGCATAATGATAACTTTTGTATAACACCTTCCATACAAGGAAGTAAATACATCTAAATGTACAAGGCATAAAACTGACTGTATCTACATGAATTTCATATATAATTTTATTTTATAAATATTAACATGCATGCATAAAAATGTTTGTGTTCCTTCTGGGTACTAACACAAAATTGTAAAAGTATTTCTGGTATATTATGTTATCATAGAAGAGTCATTGTGAAATTGAAAATGCTTGTACCTAATTTGTACAAATCCTTGCGTGTTGAATTTATTGGTAACTACATTCAAGGGAGAAAGTAAAAGTAAGTATAATAAATGCTATAGGATTGAGGACTGATATAACACTATTTCCTATTTTTTCTGTTCATCTTTGCAATTCACATTATGTCAGTTAGTCAATCTGCAAACCCTTTTCCAACATGGGATGTGTTGATGCTGCATAAGGAAAGAGGCCAACTCTCAGTGACCGAAAGTAGGAATAAGATTAAATGATAACAAAGTGACAACATCACACCAAACCTCACTAAGAGACAATAACCCCAGATTAAATATCCCAGTCAGCATGAATAAGCACTAAATGTTCCTGTGAAATATCCTACTGTACATATATATATATATTAAAAAATGCAGCTTCATCATCAAATCATTCCAAAGGTCATCATTATCACAACCTGTATTGAAATGGCATTCTTAAAATTATAACTAATATGATAATTATTACTATAACATGCAATATCTTGCATTGGTAGTTTTTCTCTTGGCTATATTTTCTGTATTTTTTTCTAATATATATCCAGATTGTACTATCTAAAGTGTTTTCTTCCGGTTCTGGACTGTTTCCCACAGTGTCCTTTTCATCATAACCAAGTTCAGTCCTTTGTTCGTTAAAACATTAGAACTATACATATTTTTGTAATCTATTCTAAGAAAGTGCCATAAGCACAGGTATCTTTGAGGAGATAACAGAGTTTATCAGCTACGCAGCAAATTGTTGTGTTCATCTCCACCCTGTCACAACTGCAAAGAGTAAAGAAATAACAAGATATTATTTAATCAAATCCTGAAAAAATAGAAATTCTGAAAAATTAGAAGTCTGGTTTTTTTGTGAACATTAAAAGCATTTGTGATACCTGACAATACTCAGTACTATTTATAAAAGGAATAGAATGACTACAAACATAGAACATTGCACTTATAACTGAGTTTCAGACATCCTTCAAGATTAGAGATTAGTACGGCCACAACTACATCTTGAGTCTGAATTCTTGCGTCCTATAAAGATTTGGACCTCTGGGCTCTGTTCAAGAGCACTAGCCCATGAGTGAGCTAAAACACAACATATTTCCTCTGCTTGCTTGCAGCATTCATCTCCACTCTTGAGCTGAGGCCACCTAGCAATGGCGGAGACCTTTGTGTTCTGTGATTCCAGACCCTTCCAAAAACCTCATTTCTTTCCAGTGCTAGCCACATGACACCTCCACAAGGCATTATGAAACAATATATTTATGGATTCGATTTAAGTCAGCAGGCTTGACCCATCCACACTGGAGGTAAGTGTACATATCCAGATAGCACAGTCTATGTTTTTCTTTGGCAGGCTATGCAGCTCTCCCGAAGTCCATTCCCTCACTTTGGATGCTAGTCCATATGCTTTCTTCAGAACACCTCCCCACTCCAAGAAAAAGCAGTACAGAGCACCAAGTACTGGATCCTGAACAAAAATGGCAAACTTGGAATAACTGCCTGCAACCATCAAGCATAGCAATCCCATAAATAATTTCTAAAGACAAATAAATAGCCATACTGCATTTACCATAACATACACTGATAAAATCACATAAAAACAAGCTTCCATTTTAGCCCCCAAACTGTACTCCTACTTGCTTACTGTAGGCACATTCGTCTGTCCATGCTCTTAACAGGTATCTGTTAGAGAATTACAAACAGATTGTCAGAAAATTCTTGTGTCATAGATGTTCTGATATATATTCAGCAAGCCCAGAAGCGCACAAAAATACCCTGAAAATGGTTGCCATTTATTCTTGGATTATTTTTCTTCATTCACCAAAACAATTAAGTCCTACGTCACTAGCTCCTACCCAGAATCAATCTCGTGGAGACATAACACAGACTGATGTAGAAGATCTATACAGATACAGTCAATTCTACCAATATTGCTCTTTGAAAAGTTATGAAAAACAGCCAGTGAAATTTATCCTACCTGTGGTAGTGGTATACAGAGATCATATATTACCTCGCAGTAGATATCTAATTAAAAAATAACAGATTTCTCTTTCTTTAAAGGTTACTCCTCCCATCTATTCCATGTAAACTCTTTGACCACTTTCCAGATGTAGCTATAACATTATTCTTTTAAATAATTTGAACTTGTAAATTCTGAAACCTCTACATTTAACAATGCAATATTAATATGAAGCGAAAGAAACCTGTATTACTAAAATAGGATATACTGAATGATCATTAAAAAAAATAATTAAGTCATTCCAAAATGAAATTTAATGGTTTTAGTCACAAAATTTTATACATATATTTGTATTTAATTTATTCTAACTTACTTTTTCCAAAATAATCTATCACAAGATTTAGACAACATATCACAAAACTGTTTAAAAAGCTAGGTGTGTCTTCCTGAATTTAGATTCTAAAAAAGTCACAGATGTATCAAAAAGTTATCAAAGATGTAAGCGTTTTTTTTTAAACTGTTGTGTCAGTAATATACCTATCTGTTACACTTTGATACTATAAGCTTTAATTATAATTTTTAATAAATTATACATCCCATGCCATATATCTGTCACTGGTTGGTCTGAGTGCATTAGGACTCACCCTTTAGCATTTGGGAGACCAAATTTGGGCACATTCCTCCAGACACAGCCTCACAAGAGCAGAACCAACGAGGAAAATCACTTCCCTTGACCTGTTGGCAACACTTTCTTGAAGCAGACCAGCATGTAGCTAACCACAAAGGTGCACTGCTGACTCACATTCACCTGTTGTCTACCAGGATACTCATGTCTGTTTCTGCAAACCTCTCAGGCCAACCCCAGCCTGTGCTATTGCATAAGGTTACTTAATATCATGTAACTGATTTCCCATTTGTCCTTATCAGATTGAGAATGTTCCTATCAGCTCATTTCTCCAGCTTACTGAGATTGCTTTGAACAACAGCCTCCCACAGTTTGGTGTCATCTGTCACCATTGTTCCAGTTGTAGTCCCATCTTTCTGGTTTTTGATGGAAATGTTAAATAACACTGTCTGCAGTAGAGATCCCTGAGCAATACCACTAGAAAACACCCTGTTGGTTGCCACACACCTTGTGGCAATGCCTTGCATGGTTTACCTAACCAATCCATCTTCTTCCCATTTGACTAAAAGCTATGGGATATCATGTCAAAATCAGTCAGATTGGTGAAGCATAATTTGCCCTTCCTAAATCTTTGCTGGTTGTTTCTAGTCATCTTCTTCTCTTTCACATTTCTGGAAATGTTTTCCAAGAGAATTTGTGATCAACCTAGGAATCCTTTATGATCTTCCTGGGAACTAAGGTAAGGCTGACCAGCATGTAGTTCTCCAATACTTCTTCCTGCCCTACATGAGGACGGGCACGACCTTTGCCTTTTTCCACTTACTGGGAACTTTCACAGTCTACATGAACTTTCAAAAATAATACTTTGCTTCTGGTGACATTGTTATATTTTTAGGCAACGTAGTTCTCTTTCCTTTTGTATATTAAAATCTGCATTCAAAATTATGATTTTTAAAAAGTGTACTTCAGACACATGATAAGAATGTTGCTTTAAAAAAAACTGCTTTCTAAACGAGTTGCTTTTTTTAATACTATATTAAAGCTGAAATTATATTAGCTAGTTGAGCTCATAGCAGGTAACTTTCCTTTCATTATTATTTAATTGTTAGATTAAGAAAACGGTGTTTTAGACTGGGATTCAAACGTTTTCTCCCAGAATGTCCACAAGAAAGAAAAACACTTCAAACCTTTAATTACAGAAATGGCAAGAAAATGGTGTCTGAAGTTGTGGTCTTATGAGGAGTATTGATCAAAGAAATACTGATAAACACAGCTTTGGCCAAAAGGCTCTGAGTAGAGAATTACAATCAGACTAACAAATAGTAGAAATATGACAACAGAGAAATATGTCTACAGTAAAAATGTTTAGGAATTTTATTTGGTAGATTTGGAACTTCCTCTTCTGAATTCAGGTAATAAAATACCCATCTTATTTACACAGCCGGTACGCAATTTACACTTTTTCACTCATTTAGCTCACTTCTATGATTATTTCCATGCTGCCTGTTTCAGGAGATCTCTTGGAGTAAAAAGAACCTGTTCCTCCCCACATAGCTAGATTAATCAGCATGTTACTTTGTATTGCCTGGAAGTGTGTGTTTAGTAATTGGATAATTTGTCTTCCCTTTCACAATTAAAGTGAACAGAATTAGTATCCTTTCCATGGAGACATAATTTTGGCACGGATAGGGGAAGGCCTGATTCAGTCTACCAGAGCAACCACCTGTTTTCAGTATGTTACAAGATACAGCAGAAACGTGATTAGAACCCTTTGTTGGGTCAATCAGTTGATGCCGTTCAATACACTAATGTCAGCAACATATGCATGACCATCACTAACACTGTAGCACTTGTAATTTGTTGCTTAGACATGCACATAACAAAAGGGAAAGTACAATTAAACGTCATGCTTTAGTTGTTTTAAACCATTCTGATTTTGCAAGGCAATTCTGGGGTTGACTTGGCTTCCCAGTCAGGACTCTCCTTGTGCAGGGAATGCCCCATGGCGTCCAGCACTGAACAGTGACTGCTGTTCCATACTGGTGACCAACAACATTGATGTTATAGAAACCCCATTATTTTCTGTTATTCTCAAGGCCCTGACTATTCCCCAGGTGAGCAGCAGTCCTACAGATTCATGATAGCTAGAAAAGAAGACAACAGAGCTCTCTGGAACTGTCACTCAGTCAATTAATAATAATTTACCATCTCTGTTAGGATAACAATTTGCCCCCAACCTAAAACCAGTATCTTACCCTGCTTCCCCAAAAAGCTACATCAATAATTTTTTTAAATAAGTCATCAAAACTTAACCATTTTTTCCTGTTTTAACCTTTTGATACAGCACATAGATCATGTGATACATGTGTATTTCCAAAATTCATAAAGCAAATGAGAGTCAATAAATTACTTTCAATGAGATACTAAAAAAAAAAAAAAAAGAGTTCAGATATAAAAAAAGCTTTCTCACTGATTTTTCACTCTTTTCTCCCTCACTCATCTAGCTTCCACCTCTTTGATATCTGCAAGAAATTTCAAGATGAACTGTCACTAGGTATTATCTTTACAGTTTGCATTTGGTTTTGTGATTAAAATATGACATATTTCCATTAAACAAATCTGGAATGCTGTCTCACTTTGTCCAGTAGTAACACTGCATCCATGAAATCTCCCTGCAGGGAATTTTTTAGTAAACTTCCACATTCACTCATTAGACGTGACACCCGTTTAAGAACTGTAATGAGACACTTTGAGATATATTTGATCTCCTACTCAACGCTCAATATTGTTGAAGAGATGTCTTGAATGTGTATAAGGAGTTCAATCTGTTCTAGTCTTGCAGTACATCCTGAGAGACCTTGCTGTCCAGGGGGACCTTGACAGGCTTGAGAGGTAGGCCCATGTAAATGTCATGGAGTTCAACAAGACTAACTGCAAGGTCCTGCACATGGGTTGGGGCAATGCCAAGCACAAATACAAGCTGGATGGAGAATGAATTGAGAGCAACACTGAAGAGAAGGACTTGGGAGTGCTGTCTGATGGGAAGCTGAACATGAGCCGGCAGTGTGCACTTGCAGCGCAGAAAGCCAACCATGTCCTGGGCTGCGTCAAAAAAAGCATCAGCAGCAGGTCGAGGGAGGTGATTCTCCCTCTACTCTGCTCTCGTGAGACTGCACCTGGAGTACTGCACCCAGGTCTGAGACCCCCAATCAGTACTTAAAGGGGGCCTACAGGAGAGATGGGGAGGCGCTCTTGATCAGGGAGTGTAGTGATAGGACAAGGAGTAATGGTTTTAAGCTGAAAGAGGGTAGATTTAGATTTGATATTAGGAAGAAATTTTGCACTGTGAGGGTGGTGAGGCACTGGAACACGTTACCCAGAGAAACTGTGGATGCCCCATCCCTGGAGGTGTTCCAGGCCAGGCTGGATGAGGCTTTGAGCAACCTGGTCTAGTGGGATGTGTCCCTGCCCATGGCAGGGGGGCTTGGAACTAGATGATCTTTAAGGTCCCTTCCAACCCAAACCATTCTATGATTCTATGATACATTGCTCAAAATGTAATATCTTAAAACTGTATTCCAAAATTCTTAACAGTTAAGACATAGGCATGGTACCATTAAGTGGGTTTTTTTCCCCCATAAGCACTTAATTAGAAAAAAAATAGTTTTATCCTTCCTGATGGAAAAATAATACAAACGCAGAGCTGTCTATATCAAATGGCAAAACTAGCGCATAAAGTTTAGTAAGTATATTCATCAAGAACTGGAAAACTCTTGAGGACAATCTATAAAGAAAACTTGCTAAAAATACATTCCTAGGTAAAAATATTTCCTTAAGAAAAAAATAATTGTATTTTGAGGGGGGTTTTTTTAGACATATAAAACAAAATGGTAAGATGGAATTCAATAGGGAGGAGAGTCCCAGTGTGGCTTGGGGACAGTGAAACCTTATATTCCTCTTTTGACTCATGTGAAGAAGGCACAGAAAATAAAAAGAGGAGGATATGGTGTCTACCACTAGATCCTTCTATTCACCTGCAACATCATTTACAACACTCACATTACTCCCTTACTCTCGTATACTAGTCTATGTTTTTATACTGCAGCATTTACCTTTAAAACACTTTAGCAATCTAGTATATTCTAAGTCTATTAATATGAAAAAATGCTTATACTATTTACTTTCATTATAAACCTCATGAAAAAGAATATCAAGAAACAAAATTCATAAGAGTAGTAAACATTTATAATTTATCTTTTCAACTTGGCCTCAGTATTTCAACTGGCTTGATATATCCCAATATACAATATGTTTGATACATCTTCTTCCACGAAACTGGATGTAGGAATCTGAATGTTTAGGATATGACAAATTAGAAAGAATCCATTAGATCTACAGCCTTTGAGTGACATATTTCACTTCCCAAATTCCTTTTTATTTTAAATACATATATTTGGAAATATGAAATACTCTTCACTTATGCCATGATATGTATTTCTTCTAATAAAGCCTAAAAAATTATTAACTTTTAGTGAGAGAATCAGATTTTGTATACTAATTCCAACATAAGAAGGGACTTTTTTTTAGGAAAAGTCATACCTACATAACAGTTATTTGCTCTGTAAATTAAACTAACCTATTATATAAATCTCAAGTGCTTTCTAGTTTAAGCTGTATAACTATTTAGAACTCTTATAGACAGCAAATTCTTTGTAGCTCTGTTAAGACCATGTACGTGAGTTGGAAAAAATTATGATACCATGTAAAATCACAGTCCTGATATGAATGTATTTTCAACTTAGCATTACCCAACTGTCTTTCCTAATTAGGGTTCCCCCAACACAGTGTTTAGCAATCTGTGGCCTGGTTTTGTTCCACCTAGACTGGTCTAGAATTTTCCATCGTCAGGCTTTAATCACAAAACAAGGACCATATTTTCAGCAAGACTCTTTCATCTTCATCACACAGTTAAAGTAAGGCAGAAATCACCTTTATGAATAGCTCAGGACTGTCCAATCACTTTTTAAAAAAGTAATTCAAATAATACATTGCAAAACTCAAAGATACTAATAAATAAAAGGTTTTCTTCTTCTAATTTGCACCAAAATATATTTCATGTTGCATTTTAACAAGTGCAAAGATTATTGTCAGTCTAGAGAGAATTAAAAAGAAATAAAAGTGAAAAATTGTAACCATCAAGCATGGAATTTAATTATTATACTTTGAAAGAAACAGTAAATATCTGAAACAAGATTAAAATACTTTGTGTTCTATACTGAATAATCATTTAAACCTTACAAAATAAGCAACACAAGTATCTCTACTTTCTTCAAAACAATTTCCCAAAGACTATAAGGAAAATGTGACATGCATTATCATGACATATGGTCAATTTTACACAAGTAAGACAGGTTACGCTTTACATCAGTGCCTCAAGGAATGCAGACTACTAATACTGGCATTACCAAGCAATTTAAATCACAGTATAATTATACAGACAACTGGATTGCAAAACTCTTTCTTTTCAGCATTTAAATTAGAGAGAAAGATAACCAGAGACATTTTAGTTAAAAAATGCCTAAAAACTAATAGATTAAGCCAACAAAATCTGCAAACTAAACTTGCTGGAGACATCTTAAGAAAATCAAAATACACTATTTTGTTCATGGTTCAAGGTAGCATTAGCATAACTTTCAAAAAGTAAGTAACATGTTCAGAAAATCAGGAAAAAAAATGTAAGCATAAAGACATTGTTTCAGCTTTGCAGCTTCTTATTTATTTACTACACACATGCAAATTTTGTTTTCAAACAGTGCAAGCTAATATAATTATTTTTCCTAGAACTTTACGCTTACTTTCTATAATGTACAACACACTCCTCCAGAGTGCTTGGAGACTACATTCTTGAAAATAATAATGAAGCGGTGGGCTAGAGAACCCATAAGTTAAAAAAACAAACAACCCTTTAATTGATCCTGAGTAGCATACAGGAATTTCATTAAAATCTGACCGTCAAAGAGTTGTTCTGGAACACCAACTAGAATATACCTAGATTCATTAACATTGGAAGAAACAACTGCATAACCAGCATTGACCTTATGAATTATTTCATTCTCTTTTTGTGATGTTTCATTTACTATCTAGGTTTCTATTACACTTGTTTTGGTAAAATTCTTTATTTTGCAAAATACTTGTTACTAAGTCTAGCAAAAATGTTTTCTCTTTTTTTCACTTGATATTTCTAAGGGAAATTTGGGAGTGTGATAGACTGGCTTTTGATAGATCCCTTCTGAATTTCAATCCCTTCTGAATTTGCCCCAGAGGAAGTCAGGACAAAGGAGGAGTTTGCTCTGGTAGATGAAGACTGGGTTAAGGAGCGGTTAAGTAATCTGGACACCCATAAATCCATGGGTCCTGATGGGATGCACCCGCGGGTGCTGAGGGAGATGGCGGAAGTCATTGCTAGACCACTCTCCATCATCTTCGACAAGTCGTGGGAAATGGGGGTGGTGCCT
>VZTO01023036.1:67456-109444 GCA_013400615.1 Syrrhaptes paradoxus | reverse complement strand
GGGTTCAAGCTGGAACATAGGAGGTTCCACTTGAATATGAGAAAAAACTTCTTTACAGTGAGGGTGACAGAGCACTGGGACAGGCTGCCCAGAGAGGTTGTGGACTCTCCTTCTCTGGAGACATTCAAAGTCCTCCTGGATGCATTCCTGTGTGATCTGATCTAGGTGTTCCTGCTCCGGCAGGGGGATTGGACTAGATGATCTTTCGAGGTCCCTTCCAATCCCTAACATTCTGTGATTCTGTGATAAGAATTCCAAACAGATAAGTTACTTCAGCTTTTACAGTTTTGTGGTCTTTTGATGTTTAATTTTACTTAAATATTTTTTTTCCTATTTCAAACAAAACTACAGGCACAGTTCCATTAATTTAAGTATATTTAACTGTGAATAGTCAATAGTTATAAAAAAAAATCACTTTGTCAAAACATTTTAACTATATTCAAATACACTGATAAAACAGGGGATGTAAATCCTCCATGGAGTTTACAGAACCATACAGAACACACAGAAATCTCAGGTTCCTAAAGTAGGCTATACCCGGGTGCCTGTCAGGTCATTTAGCTGAACAGGACAGTAGGCACCCATTTCTAACTCTCTGTACAGCACAATATTACTTTGGCAAGCTTTATACCCTCAAACCCCCTTCATGTGGCTTATATAAAGTAATACATATTCTCAGCAGCATGCTATAAAACTTAATAACAATAAACTCCCATGCAATTGGGTATGGTCAACATGTTCTTCGGAAGACTAAAAAGCATGGGCCACTTTTCCACCACTCTGTCTGAAGGCTGGCTGTGCTGAAAATCTTAAGCAATGTACTTGTAGCCAGAAACCAAGTTTTCTCTGCAGCAAACTTCACAGTCTTAGTCCACAGGATGGCACCTGCAGGGACTGCTGCAGTTTTCTGTTTGCTGTGATGTCGGGGAAAAAGCAATGAAATGAAAGGAAATGTTATGCCCTTGGGTCTCTGTGTCAACATTGGATTAGGACTATTCACTAGAAGTACTCCAACATTTCTTAATATTGATATATCTTTAACTGTACCCAGATCATATATCTAAATCCGTAAGAAGTAAATGATAGTTTTGTGCTCTTAATTTTACTTAAATATACTATGCCTGTGTGTGTAAATGCAAACATGGAAATGAACTTTAGATAGAGCCTGCAAACTAATCGTCTTAGGACTGACATAACACGTAGAAAAGTTGATTTCTGTTGTTGATCCACAGATAAATGACTGTCTAGAACTAACTGCAGTGGAAATGAACCCCAGTATTGTTTCCATGGAAACATACTTGCACGAATAAAATAAAGAGGAAAATCTGGTTTGAATGTTTCAAAAACTACTCACAACCCTTAAGAGAATAGCATCAGTTTAAAAAAATGTTGTGATATGATATGATATAATAAGATATACAAGTCATCATGCCTGTAAAATAACATGACTGTATTATTAGATTCTGACAATAATTCAATACTGGGAAAAAAATAAAGCATCCACCTCGCATTCACATGCCCTACAACTTGATCTTTAACTCAGCAGGAATATTGGCTGATACCAACAAATCAACAAAGGTATACCTCCATTTTGTAACCTGTAAACCCACAACAACAAGAAAGTTACAGGTTCAGAAAGTCACAGGCTTTATCTGAAGGATTTAAAAGGTGTATTAGAAATTATTTCTTACACAAAAACTCACAGTATGTGCAATCATTTATATCTCTATTTCTAAACAAACACAGGTAGGAGTCCGCGTAAATAGTTGATAGTGTCTCAAGCCATGACATGTTTACATATTTAGAGTCAACAAAAGCATGACAGACAAGTCAAAAGATTTAGAAATCACTGAATCAATCACAGTTCTGCAATTTTCAGACTTAAAGAAAAATATAATCATTTTGCTACTTTCCTAATACTACTCTTTAACACTGCCTTGGAATGCCTGGCAACTGAAGCAATATGCAATTAATATAAATATGGGTAGACTTTAAACATACACAAGAAATTAACATCAGGAAACATCTATTAATTTTCAAAAAGCAGGGTTTTTTTTTTCCTTTCTTTCTCTCTTACACCATATTAACTAAGACAACTTGGCTTTCTAGTACGTTACAGGCATAATTAATAACATTATCTACAGTTCAATTTCATCAGCATTTTCCAAAATGAAATGCACAAGTTTTTCAACACTGTCTATAACTAAAAACAGGAAAGAACTTTCGCAGCTACTGCTTCTTCTGTACTGTGGAGTTACCACAGAATGTTCATTCTGACAAGAAAGAAAGGCCATATCCAAGTTTTATCTTCTTCATAATGGTAAGGAGATTGAGGAATCTGTCTGACTATAACAGATGAAACACTGACAGACAGAATGAAAATGTAAAAGGAATAAAACCAGGGACATTCAGGGTAGCAGGCAGTGAGCATGACTGAAACGGCATAGATCAGCATAGAAAAACTGAGTAAAAACAGATAAGTCAAGGAAAGTTGTCTAAAACTGGAAAAGTATAAAAGAAAATGTCATTACAAAGTCTTTGACAAAGAGACTTCCCTATGTATAGCTTGCTCTATGAATTCCTGTGCTCCAAGAACCCTTACCTTATCTCTTAATACTCTCTTCTTTCCTTCAGATTGTTCACAAAACACTTGGAGGTCCTCCATATCGCTTTGTGACCTCTGTTATTGCTCATGACTCATATCTCCCTGTCCTCTGAGCCTTCAGTTTCTCATGCACACAAATAAATTGCCTCATGGGTAACTAGCATATTTAACGTGCACCCACACTGGTATTTCAGTTTTGATCAGGAGTGCATTTTTGATGCTTACCTCCTGATCACAGCTACTTCTTACACTTTGGTTTCCTTTACAGAGAAGTAATTTTTGGAAGTGTTATAAAAACCGGTAAGTTCAGCCTTTTTAATACAACTCAAAGCTCACAACCTCAGGCTACACCTTTTCCTCTTGTTGATGGTTGTTGTTCTGCTCAGCTGTAAACTGAGGATGGTCAACAGTATATTCTAGAATACATTATACATTCTAGCATAGCATTATACAAGGCAAAGGAAAGATCAAAAGACTCAACATCTATAAATGTCTACAGGGAAGGTACAAAGAGTACAGAGCAAGGGTCTTTTCAGCAATGCTCAGTGACAGGGCAAGAGACAATGATCACAAACTGAAACACACGAGGTTACCTATGAACATTAGGAAACACTTCTACACTCTGAGGGTCATTGAGCACCGGCATACGCTGTCCAGAGAGGTTGTAGAGTCTCCATCCTTGTAGATACCCAAAAGCCATCTGAAGCCAGCCCTGGTCAAACAGCTCTAAGGGGCTTTGCTTAACCAGGATGGTTGGACCCAAAGACCTCCAGAGGTCCCTGTCAACATCAACCATTCTGTGATTTTGTTACTCAGCAAGGAAAGCATTTCTAATTGAGAAAGATCATACCTAAAATTATCATAGTTCTATGTAACTAAAGCAAGCACTTGGCTAGAACTTAGTATTTAGAAAAAAAAAACAAAGAATGACATAAAGAGATATATTGGTTTATTGACTTTACTCAGCCCATTAAAAATACCCTAAAACACCGTGAAATATACCAAACTCAGAAAATTAAGATGAAATATAAATATCCACTGATATTTCAAAAAAATTGGTTCACAATAATACTTGAGGGTGATGGATACATATTTTTAAAGTTTCTGGCAACAGGTTATTATCTGGCTAGGCTTTGAATTACCTCATTATTGTTATTTGCTGTTTATCCTTGGAGCTAGAGGATTTGTCTATTCTTTAAAATTACTTTTCAATCAGAACCTCATTAATCAGTACAAAATATAGTGTCGTTCTGGCAAAAAAAAAAGGCAAAAGGAATTCTTGACTGAATTGGAATTATTACAAGCAAAAATCTGAACTATTAAGCACATTTCAGGTTTTCTTTGTATGTAAATCTTTTTTTTAAATACAATCTGTATTTCTAACAGTACAGGTTTATAAAGCTGCAGAGGTACATAACTCATATATGCTATAACATGGGAACAGTCTCAGGACCTTTCTGTCTCCTCTTATGTTTTGGTTTTGGGGTTGGTTTTTTTTTGGCATTTATGATTGTCTCCTGGATGTTTCTGGATTACTATTAAGACATTTGAATGTACTAGAAAACTCTTCTCTTTTGTGGAATTACAAAATACGCAATAATAACAAGATCTATATTTCTATATTGTCTAAGTAATGGTTTAATATCCTGCAATGTTCACCATGCAGCATTATTATCCTGCCAAAGGAGAGAATACACACATTTAGTGCACTCACAATATCTTCTGAACCAAACTGCAGTTTATTAAAATTTTGCACAGTATTATCTCTGAGCAACTTTCACAGCACTGCTATAGAAGTGCATTGTGAAACCTTCTCTTTTAAAATTATTTAATGTAACTAAAGAGCATGTGTACATATGAATACTCCATATGTAGTATGGAGATATTTCAGCTACCTTTAAACCTGAATAGAGTGAGTAGTATAGTTTGTGGCACAAACAGGGTAATTTACTCTCTTGACACTACAATCCATGCCCAACCAAACAAGCTTTCTTAAAATAGCACTGCAGTGGTGGATATTTTTGCTGGCCTCTCTGTATTTCTTGAATTCCATCCAGGTATCTTCTGGATATAGCTCCCCAGGCTAACTAAGGGTATATTATAGAAACACATTCTCTGCTTGACTAAATAGAGCTTGAATCGCAGTCTGAATCTCAAGAGGGGTGGTGTTGCCTAAACAGTCGAAGAGAAGCTTCTTTGTGGGGCCCCCAACACAAAAAAAGACATGGACCTGTTGGAGAGAGTCCAGAGGAGAGCCACCAAATTGATCAGAGGGCTGGAGCACCTCCCCTATGAGGAGAGGCTGAAAGAGCTGGGGTTGTTCAGCCTGGAGAAGGCTCCGAGGAGACTTAATAGCAGCCTTCCAGTACCTGAAGGGGGCCTACAGGAGAGATGGGGAGGCACTCTGCATCAGGGAGTGTAGTGAGAGGACAAGGGGTAACGGGTATAAGCTAGAAGAGGGTAAATTTAGACTAGACATTAGGAAGAAATTTTTCACTATGAGGGTGGTGAGACACTGGAACAGGTTGCCCAGGGAGGCTGTGGATGCCCCATCCCTGGAGGTGTTCAAGGCCAGGCTGGATGAGGCTTTGAGCAACCTGGTCTAGTGGAGGGTGTCCCTGCCCATAGCAGGGGGGTTGGAACTTGATGATCTTTAAGGTCCTTTCCAACCCAAACCATTCTATGATTCTATGATTTTATGACTCTATGTGCTGAACCATGAAATATAAAATGCTACCCTGTCTCTAAACATCAGGAGGAGCGTACATTCTTCCTGACAATGAGCAGGAAAGCTCCAAGGCTACATGGTCAGTGGGGGTGGTTACTATTCAGAACTTTTATCTCTTGGTTATATTGTAACCAACACTGCAGAGTGTCATGATCAGAGGGCTGGAACACCTCCCATATGAGAATAGGCTGAGAGAGTTGGGGTTATTCAGTCTGGAGAAGACTTCTGGGGGAAGTTAGCTCATCCTTCTAGTACCTGAAAGGGGCTACAGGAGAGATGGGGAGGCACTCTTTATCAGGGAGTGTAGTGAGAGGACAAAGGGTAACAGTTTTAAACTGGAAGAGGGCAGATTTAAACTATGTATTAGGAAGAAATTTTTCACTATGAGGGTGGTGAGACACTGGAACAGGTTGCCCAGGGAAGTTGTGGATGTCCCAACCCTGGAGGTGTTCAAGGCCAGGCTGGATGAGGCTTTGAGCAGCCTGGTCTAGTGGGAGGTGTCCCTGCCCATGGCAGGGGGTTTGGAACTTGATGATCTTTCAGGTCCTTTCCAACACAAACCACACTCTATGATTCTACATTCAGAGGCAAACACTGCTGGCAGCAAGTATATAATCAGAACCTGAACACAGTCAGCAAACTTCTCTCTGCCTACAGAAGATGAACTGAAATTTTTATGGCATATGGGCCCAAAAGCATGACTCTGAGTATAGATACTAGAACTTGTGAAAGAATTCATTAGCAAAAAAAAAAAAAAAAAAAAAAAAAAAAAAAAAAAAAAAAAAAAAAAAAAATAAAAAAAAAAAAAAAAAAAAAAAAAAAAAAAAAAAAACAACTAAGCATTAATGTATATAAAGACACTAATCCTCCTAATTTATTTTCTTTTTAGTAATTGAAAGTTCATTATTATTGCTAAAGAAGTTTAAATATAAAGGGAAGGTACTGCCTACAACAATTTTAAGTCAGAGACAGATGTGGAGCTTTTGGAATACTAATAAAAGAAAATGTTGGAAAACTTATGTAATTGTAAATACAAATAAAAATTTAATATATCTGGTTTTTAATATGTAGATCAACGTATCTATATATTGGTATATAAGGCATAGTATAGATGACACTGAGGTAAACAATTCACAATTTTTACCTGTGTAAAATCAAAGGATTCAAATTCTATACACAGTTCTTTCACTCACACCATAACTGTTCTATGCAAGTGAACCATGTCAAGCAGAAAGTAATTTTTCAATTACTAACAAAACTTACAAAGATAAAAGAACCTTTCATGATTATTCTGATATCAGTTTCTTATTAAATTACTGTGTTCACTTCTAAGATGGTTCAGTTAAAGAAAAAAACACACATTTTATTTGATAGTCAGTAGCTGTTGAGTCAATCCTGCAACAGAACTGGTCTTCTACAGTAACATATTTTCACTGAAAACTACAAGTCATGATGAAATACAAAAAAATTAAAACATATAAGAAAAAATAAAATAAAATGCAACAATGTGCTGAAGTACACCAAATCCATACATCCTAGCTACACAGCCCAGAACTTATGAATTCCCATGTCTTTTGGAAGCAGATTCCATTCCTTTAACAGTTAAGCTTATTAGGGTGATCAGAAAGGTGGTTTTTTTCAAGATACCAGTATGAGCATTATATTTGCAAGTTTTTATTTTTTTTAAATCCTTCCATACTAGAAGTACTGATAGTTACTGAAAGAAGAAAAATTAAATTGATATTTAACACATCAATGTGTATGAATGTTGTGTGAGCAGGATGCAGAAATAACCCTAAAAGTACTGAGAAGAACCAGGTATTTTCTCCAGTTAACATGATCTTTGTACCTCATGTAAGGGCTGATGGTCAACAAAAGGAATTTTACTTCTCACTCTTTAGGTCTCCACATTACAACAACCATTATTCCAACTAGATTCCAATTTGAGTAACATCTAGTTCTATCTTAGCCAGATGTGCTCCTTATTGAATAGCATGATGATCCAGCATTAGGTTATATTAGCTTATATTTAGTGACATTTTAAATTATGAAATCATAGTGGTGGAAGGTACAAAGCTGCATTATCCCAGTAAAAACTGTATTTACACTACAACTTACAGTTCTAAGAAAAAGAAGAAACATATACACAACTTCTTTAGAGACAAGATGAGAGCTAGACACCTCTAATCTTCACTTTACCTCTCTCGCTTGGTCAATGTAGGCCAGACACCAAATCTGAAAGATCTTTCACCAACTAATCTCCTACAGTCAGGTCAACCATGATTCTGCTTTTTAAAAAGCAATGTCCAGACTTCAAAATTCTATTTCTAATCCTGCCTGAGAAGAACAAGCAGGAATATCCAATTATAAAAATTGCATATGCACATACAAATTACATGAAATGACAACGTGCTCTCCATGCTTAAAACAGCCTACACAGAATACTAGGACCAGTTTTAATGTGTTAAGGTTCTGCTCTTTTGCCTCTCATTTAATTAATCCCAAATAGTATGCATAAAAATAGTTACAAACACCTCACATTTTATTTCTTTTCTCAGAATTATCAGCTTGTAAATAAGCGTAACCAATGTTTACTTAAGACACTAGGTAAATATATAATAAACTCAAAACAAGATTCACTTGTTTCATCTCAAAGATCAAAACAATTACATATTTTGATCTAATATAGTATCAAAGACTCATCTCACATGAAAATCACACAATCTCTTAGAAAAAAGGGGCTGCAGTATATTTCTTTGATTATTCAAATATCAAACTTGCTCTCCAAGAAACCACTTCAAAACCAGAATAACAGAACTGCACCTAAACCTCCAGCATTTAATATGAAGTGACAAGGAAGTGACAGACAACAAAGAACAGCCTGAAGATGCAGTTGCTTGTCATCAAACCTGTTATTTCCTCCTCCTCTTTGAGGAGACCACAAGACTCCAATATGCTGGAAGAAGTTCCCTAAAGAGTCAGTTACATAATCTTACACACACACAGAGATATGTGACATGTTTCAAATAGAAAATGGAACCTGTACAACCAGGCAACAGGAGCTCCCTTTAGCAGATGGGTAAGGTTTAAAGATATTTGTTGAATTACTCAGGGAGGGTAACAAACTTTATTTTGTTGCCCTTTATTTGCTGTATCAGGAACCATCACGGATAGGCCCAGAACTTGAATCATACGTGCCATGCCATAGCAAATAAAATACCAGTTGCAGAAAAGTGCATAAAATACTACCACTGTTAACAACTCTTCCTGCAGGTGGTAGGTAATGCCAGTTTCAGTATCATCATCACACAGGTCCAACATTATCATGCTGATCCTAATTTTGAAAGACTGACTTTTAATTAGTCCCTCTTCCAACAACTGCTTGTTCTACCAAACTACCATTATCACAGCCTAAATAAATAACCTAAACATAAATATTTTAATGCATGTTGCTTGCAAAAATATTTAAAATAAGAATTTTCAATTTAGGTGCTTGCCAGGGAAGTGCATGTGAAGTACAAACTTCTTGGTCTATACTAAGCATTCAATTTTTTTTTCCTGTTTAATTCTTGAGACACTTCTAATTCTCTCTAAAATGAAGACTCCATGTCTTAATTCTGGCAGATTAGAAAGCACAACACATTGCAGCCCATTAGGTTAGAAGGATAAAGAAAAATTGTATTTCATGAAATTGTGTTAATACTGCTAATCTGATTCATTTAGTCTCTCCCAAAGCGCCTGAAATCTTATTTCTAGTAATAGAATATTTATTTGCCAAGTTTAAAGCAAGACATCTAGAATTTTTTTAAATTTAAACTCTTCTTTCAAAAAAAAATAATTTTAGAAAGAAAATAGCAAATAAATATTTGAAGAGCTCAAAAATTAAAACGAACTTTCAGCTCATGAAAAAGTAAAAATGCATGTCTGGACAACACTATTTGACTTCATTCTCATGATCTGCAAGTAAACAAAAAACAGTAGGTCAACAACTACCATTACCATGCTTTTGGTTATGTATACTAAAATATCCTGCTTGGTGATCAATTTTTAAAACCTTGATTCCACACACACTGTGGGTTTGGGGTTTTTTTGATGAATCTGAATCCTTAAGATGTCTTGAAAATTAATTATACAATCATTGCATTAAATGAACACATTTTAAAACAGAGTTAATTTATAAATAAGTCAAAAAGGAATAATTGTAAAAGGCAGATAAACAGCTTTCCCCTGAATTTTTTAAGAGCTACAACCACAGAGACTGGGTTTTAAGATTTTTTTCTGCTAACACTCTGTATAGAGTAGGTCTGAGTGTGGATAAGGCTGTATTTTACTTATTTTGACAAAATATGAGAAAGAAAATAAAGTGTGAAATCTCTCAAATCCACTAAAAGAGTAGAAATATATTATGTTCATATTAAAATTATATAGACCTCTTCCAATAACCTACTTTCAATAGTTGCACCTACATGTTGCAGATTAATAATTAATGTTGAAAATTAAATAAAAAATAATACTTGCTGTTATAAAAACTGCTTAAATCTTGAAAGGAAAGAAATTATCAAAAATTTCACATTTTTGAGTAAGTGGTGTTGGAATACAATTGATAAACCACGAAAATAATTGCTGCCATGACCATCTCTACCACCTGCTTATCTCTTATAAACATTCTAATGCTACTACCTTTCAGTCTATTGACATTTCCAAATCATTGATTAGGACAAAAATTCCTATCCTGTTCCTAAGACATATAATAGGACCTAAAATACTTGTTATTTTTGATTTGTCTAATATATCGTACAAAGCAGATTTCACTACAGGAGCATTTATTTCCTAATAAAATGCAAACGCTTGATCCATCGATATTAAATCCAACTGTTTTTATAGTCGGAAAGTACCATTTAGCTGCAAAAATCTAAAATGTAATGGTTATATTCTTACCTGAAAAGACCATGAAAATGAACCACAGAAAATAGGTCTGGAGGGAACCTTGGTAATAATTTGGTCCATTCTCCTGCTCAGACAATCATCAAGCAAAAAAGAAAAGATGTGGCAAAAAAAACAGTAAAATACAAACAAAACCAAACGAATAGAAGAAAAAAAATCTGATTCCACCAATTACGGTGTTGTTAGCTGGAGATGTATCATTATTTTTGTAACCATGCCCTCTTTACCTTCTAAATGAAAAAGCATAACTGAACTCTATGTCTCTATCTACGCGTTCATATACATACTGTCACGTTTCAGTGTGTGCATACATATATATGTGTGTGCATGTGTTTATCCGTACTGAGATCACCAGAAAGTAATATGAAAACAGCAATTGTACTTCTAGTGAAGCATACAGGACTATGCAAAAAAAGTATTTCACTCATTTATTAAACACCGTAGCATTAAAATGAGAGTTCCTATCTTGCTGATAATGTCTGAAAAAAAATGCTTGAGAAGAGGTACAGTGTCAAAGATATCAAAGTAGATTATACAAAACAGATATAATCCAAAACAAAATCACATACATTCATAGCTTCCACATCCCTACACGATTGTGGGACTGAAGCTGTCTTTCATGAAGACAACAGATACATACGGAAAAAAAAAATAAACCAAAACTGTTTTTTTCTTTAATGTGAGTTTCTGAATAATTAACTTTCAAAATTTTGAATTTTATCTTCAAGAAATTAAAAGAAATACCAAAGCTTGGGGGGATAAATTATTCCTGGTTTTCTTTGATGCATTACCACTAATGTAACTCACTACCTCAATATTTCTTGCATGATCACATTATTTCCTACTCACAAAACAGGTCTCAACACGGAGAAGCTAATTTTAAATCTATATGGATACACATACATGCATATATTCAGTATTAAATTAATATTTATATTAGCGTTTAACCCAGAGCATGTTAAAAACCACAGCCTTCTCAGCCTTAGCATACACAAAATTTCATTGTCCTAACAGCTTGTGTATGCTTGTTTACTTTATAAATGTCAAGTTATGATATTGCCCCCTTTACACAAAATATGTTTCCAACTCAGCTAAAAAATAAGCTTGTTCTTAAAATCGGTTATGAAAATGTTAGTCTCATTAACTGCCTCTTCCCTCCTCTCTTGCAGATTTTTAATGGTGTAAAGTCTTTACTGAAACCCAGGTGACAGATATCATTAGAGCTGTCATACACTTTTATTATACTGAATTCTTCATTACAATCTTTATATAGGAGACTGTCAATAGTAGCAATTTCTGACAGATACCTCTACCAACAATTTAATCCAGGATTTCTTTGGCCATAAGGTAGAAATCTAGTAGTTTTCCTATAAGCAAATATATTTAGAAGGAAAAGAAAGTTTAAGACGGCAAACTCTACAAATGAACTCATGAAATCGAAAAAGTAATAATGCTTATAACCTCTCTGTTAGGAAACCAAAGAAGAGACTACAGAACCGTTGTCATAGCTAGACATATTCAGCTCTGAGTTTCTAGCCAGCAGGTCTGAGACGCCTGTTCAAATACTTACATTTTATCAGCTCACCGATAAAAATGACACAACAGTGATCTGATAAAGATACAGACTGCATTGACAGAGAGAAATTTTATCTAGGACTATTGTTGTTCTTGGAAGACCATGATCACACTGGTAAGTTATTTTTCAACAACTTAAAGCAGTGAGGTGGAGTTCAGATTAAAAGGAAGTTAGATTCTTTTTTTTTTTTCAGTTAGTTATGATACCGATTGTGGTTTTTCATTCTGTTTTGTTTTGCTTTTCACAGTAGAGGGAAAAGAATTAATTCCTCTGTCCCCAGTAGAATACAATCCAGGAAGAGCTAGAAATGAACCTTCAGTTTTAAAGCAATGGCAATCATAGGAAAGCAATGTCAGAGCTTTTTCATTACCAGGCTTTTGTCTTCACTTTCAAAAATGGATAGATACTACCATTACATGGACATGAACAGTAGAATTTATAATTAATTAGTGTTTATATGCCATTTAAAATTAAGTTTTATACACAGAATAGAGAAATACAGGATTTAAGGAAACTTTGACTACATTCTCCTTTCCAGAAAAAAGTACAGGCTCATGGTTGCTCTTGAAGAAAATGTAGAACCAAATCCTCTCAGACATACGAGAGAAGTGGAACCTGTTTTCTTCAGTTGATTACTATAGAAATAAATCTACTGAAATAAAAAATGGCTATCACGGAGATCTGGTGAAATACCCAGTCCAGGATCTTGTGAATCTAAAACCACTTTTCTTAAAAGAATTTGTGCAAACTCTTCCACATTGCAACAAGTAGAATGAGGCTAATTTTATTAATTTCAGAAATAAAAAGGTTATATTTTTCATTTTAATCTAAGCTATTTTTTCTGTCCTTCTTGTCTACCTCTCAAATTAATTTCAAAAAAATAAAAGGTTGTATTTATTCAGCCTAGCTTTGTCTGGTGCAGTAGATAAGAGGGGAAAAATATGAGGTATTCTAGGCTACCATGCAAGCACTTACACTGCAAGGGAACTATTACAAGTTTATCACTCAAATATAATGATAAAACACAATTGTGAAGATAAAAACTTTATTAAAGTTTTGTCAGTGAAAGTTCACCAGAAAATGAATATAGGTAATGAAAATCAGTTACTAATGATGTCGATATACCCATCTATGAAATTAGATGAATATACAGACAAATATAGAAGGGCATAAAATATATACATTTATATATTTAATTATAGATGAAGATGTTTTTAGAAAAATAATATTTATGTTAGTTTACTTACTATTGCTACTAAATGATGCATCTCATATGGATTTGCTAGATTTTAAATACATACTCTCTAGTGTAGTATTCCTAGACCAGCTTTCTCATCTTTTCATTTTCTAATTTCCATCCCTTTCAGGTGGAAATCGCTTCAGTAAAACAGATAATTGCTTCTGCTTAGCAGTGTCAAATAGTTTGCCTCAGGTTAAGGCAGTCTGTAAAATTAAGATGGAAAAAAAAGTTCTCTCTCATTATCTTTCTCCCTTTCAAGCGTCCTTTCATCTCACCCTCTTCAATGGTGTCCAAAGTCATATTTTCCCCATTGTTTATTCTTTTCTAGTGTTTTCTTGCATTTATTTACAATTTTAATTCTTGTCTTCCCCACAATCCTTCATCTTCAGCCTCAGTTTTCAATGTGAAAATTTTACAACGGCTGAAGAGGAAACCTAGAATATATGGCAATCCAATTGCTCAGTCCAGGGCATTTCAATGCCAGTCATATATCTTTTTGTCTTTCCATTTTCTCTTTACAAAAAGCCACTACAGTAAAAATTCTGTATCTCAAAATGGAAAAACAAAGGACTCTTTTGAGACTACTAAATATGCACTGTATTCTTGAAATCTCAAAAAGTCTTAAGATAAAATTATCACTCATTTCCATATCTATGTTTTCCATAGTCTTGTCTTAACCATCCTTTCTTGGCAATGAAGTTCTAAAACTCTGTCCTGCCTATTAAAAAGACAAAGCACAGGCTGACAATTGGGAGAGAATGACAACTTCCAGTGACTCCTGCCGCTGGGCTATCAAATTTTGTAAGCATCAGTGAAGCAACCAATCCTTAGAAGTCTCCTTTCATTGTTACTGTTAAATTATGCTTGTATGCTGGAAGGGCTGAAGAACAATTTTCAGCTTTCTGTTCAAGGATAACTCCCTTCTAGACTGATGTGTAAATTCTAGGCCCCCTTCAGCTGGATAGCACTACATGACTAGGATCTTTTGCTGAATATGCATGATTTATTTTTTTTCCAGTTTGATCTAAAACCTAGATTCTAAAATCCAAACACAGATACTAGGTATGAGCAGATCTATACATAGATCTAGATCCGTAATTGTAGACTGTAGTAATATTTAATATGAAAACTTAAATGAAAATTATGCAATACAACTGTTCAACAGGTTGCCTAAATACATGCTTTCCCTCCCCTCATCCTTTTTCCCAAATGAGCAGTATTGTTCTTTATTTTGACACAACTTGTGAAGATAGAGTTTTTGGTTCAGCCAGAACACCCTTATACAAGCAGAACTTTAAATGTTTTCTGTAAAACCTGAAGAGAGGCCAAGCCTCCTGGAACGGGCTCACAAGATTTGCTTCATTTTTTATGTTTGACAAATCCATAAGCATTTTGTTTGTAGCAGTTTGGTTAACCCAAAATAATATTTGTGGGAAAATGTTGCCACTAGAACACATCACAAATTACAACTGCTTTAACTATTTGATTAGTTGAAATGGACACTAATAAAACATTATTATATCACAGTTTTATATTTTAATTTTGTGCTCTCCTGGCACATTTACACAGCAGAACTCAGCTCACACAGCTGCCGTTCAATACCATTTAAGCATATTATCCAGCTCTTAAAAAAAATAAATAGCTGAAACAGTTGAATGAGCACCATAGCACATCCTGACTACATTCTGCAAGGGGATTTATTTAAAGAAAAGAGAAACAATATCCAAGAGATTTTGATTTTTTTGCAATTAAAGTCATAAATTCAGATAAATAAAACTGACAAAGGAAATAGACTTGAAACTATTCTATTTGTAGATTACCAGTCAGTTTTAACTCATCAAGAAATAATGCTGATGATATCTATCTAATGTTAAGCTTAGTTAATAACTACTGAAGTACTCTAGTACAACTAAGAAGTAAGGAAATTGATTTTAAAATGCAATGACAGTGCAGTAAAACTCTGAACCTACCATGTTCATGTACTTTCATTTTAAATTTCTTTAGTATGTTTTTTCCTTGGTGATTTGCCTTACAATATTTGAAAAAAAATGCATCATTATTCAGCAGTTTACATAGTTGTAATTGTATTAAGTTTGCTATTTATACTAAACAGAGGTAATGAGGCAATAAAACATTTATGCCAAACACTAATGCCAAAACATTAGCCAAAAAAGTTTGATGAGTCATTTCAAAGCAAATTTTTCAAAGTTCTGGAAGCAATTACATTATATTGTAAATTATTAACCTGTAGTTGTTTTCCTAAAAATAAAAATGTATTAACTATTTATTTGGTGTATATTTAGTCTGTATTTACAGACATGCATATACTGTGTATACTTAGTGTATATTTAGGCACCATATTTATATAGTTTATACAGTCTAAAATTAAATCTGTGTATAAAGTGTATACTTGGAACTGGTGAATAACTGATAACCATTGACTCATCAAATAAATGTAGACACTAGAAACACCAGTAAAAGGCTCATTTCTAGTGATTTACACAGCATCATATAGGAACATACAGGATCATATTAAGGTCAACCTCAGAGGGACAAACAGAATTTAATTTCAGCTGCAGTCATCGTTGATGTCAGTTAATATGTTTGGCATCATGGAAGCTCTAAATGGTTGAATGAAAAAGGGTAGTTTGGTTCCTCCATTTTGGGGTATAAGAATGTTCAAAACAGACATAATTTTAGGAGGTTTTAGGGAACATGTGGTTTGTTTGTTGTTTTGGGGGGCTTTTTCTGTTCTGTTCTTCAAGATATAGCACCTGGCCCTATTATGTTGATCCGTAATGGAAAGGTAGATGTTAGATGTTTTCACTTTCTTCAGAACATTTCAGGGGTCTAATCAACCAGAGAGGCAAGTCAGTTTTTAAAAAACTTAGAGCGTCTAACATAAAAGGGATTATAGGACAGCTGAGAACTGAAGAGGAAAAAAAGGAAAGGGTGCACATCTTGAGCCAGTACATGCATAGAAAGCTCTTCTATCTAATGTAACCAAATACCTCTATTGTGTTCTTGAATTTTATTTCCTCTTTGCAACAGTTTTAAGCCCTGTCATCATTTAAGGAGTCCAGGTTAACAGGATCAAAACACATTTCCTTACTTTGAAACAAAGTATGGCTATGTGATAAATCTGTTACAGTCATGGATCATTGCTTAAATTCTCTCATAAAACCTGTCCTTACTCTCATTTCCCCACTGAGATGCTATTCACATTCTACATTCTTGAATCTCAGCTGTTCTACGTGAACATAGATCAGGATTTACATGAGGAAAATTATCTAGATTTGAATTGCAACAGTGAGAACTAAGAGCAAAAAGTACATAGGGATGAACTTTAGATGTTCTTCTTTGAATTCAGGGGACAGAGGGTGAGAACTCCCTAACTCAAAGCAAAGCAATAATGAAACAAATTAGCAAGAACAGTAGCCAGGGGAACAATAAATACGTCCAGTAAGTCAGATGCAGTGCATATGTGGCTGATAATTTACACCATGAAAGGGGATTACAAATCTGTAGTGGTGCAGCAACACACTAAATTACAAAGAGATTTAGCGCAAGCAACACAAGGTAGCTTTAACAGCTGACAAAAGGTAACAAAGAAAAAGCAGAAAGTGTCACAGATTTCATAACACTATAAGACATAAGGCCATACAGAATCTAAATATGTAGACATTGCATCACTCTAAGAACTGGTTTAATCTCTGCCCTTTCAAGCATTACTTTGGCTGGCAGACAGAACCAGATTTCATTCAGGACATGCTGTCTCGAAAAAAAAAGCTTTAAAGTAAGCTTTGACAATTTGAAAAATCAATTCATATGCCTAGTTTCATACTTTAAAGAAACATAAATCCCCAACCTAATCCATTACAAAGTAGGATAAGAAATAAATCAAATGTTTTTGATAGTCCCCTGACTACTTTAATGCTAAAATCTGTTGGAGTTGTATGATTATCGAAATGTGAATCTCACAAAGATTACTATTTTATACTTCTAGAAGTAGCACCTCAGGCTAGGACTGAGACAAATGGCCTAGTATTAAAATCATAAGATGTCCTAAAAAGTATTCGCTGTTGCTAACCTGGTTTCATTAATTACTTCTGCCCTTTTTCCATTAAAATCTGAAAGACCCATTTTCCATTCTATCATGGGGAAAAATAAAAAAAGAATGAAACAATTAAAACTAATTTAGTAAATCAAATTATGGCAGCAAACACACACAACTAACACTTATCCCAGATATTAATTATTTGATCAATATTTATCAAATAACATTTCAAAAAAAGTTTGTTGATGAAAGGGCACTTACACATATTTTCCATCAAGAGCTCCCATAATGCTGAGTGAATTTTCTTTGAATGTTTCAAATTACAAATTTCTAAACTCCAAAATGTTCTCTTACCTGCCTAATCTGTGTCACGGAAAACAAACAAACAAGAAAACAAACCTCCCAGACTTTAACACATTGGCAATAAAGCTTTGTAAGAACAAAGTTATTTAAATGGCATTATCAGCTATTTGTCTTATTCTATATTGCCATTTTTTCCCCACTGAGTGCTAATAAGTGCTTGCTGTTGAAGAGGTTTACATTTTAACATCTGTCACTTGTATCCAGAAGTAGCACCTACAGGGAACTGTCAAATAGATTGTTATTCTCCTCTGTAGCACCAGCAAATCTGTCTCACACCATTTACATACAGATAGTTATAGGCATTCATCATTTCATTATGCTGACTGCCTCTCTATTCTAATGTATAATGTCTCTTTAATGAGCCCCAAAAAATACAATATTCCTTGATTTATGACTGCTTAACTGAAAAATTATACAGATTGACAAAAACTCATCATAAGTATTTTTGTTCCCACTACCCTGCACTTTAAATCTAACAAGGACTCTTGAGTTAATCCCATGTTTGTTTCTTTGACAAAATAAAAATTTTAACACACTAGACTTCACAGTCATTGCTGTTTTAGTAAGTATACTTTGACTTCAATGAGAGAGCAGTACAGAATTTAGCAAATTAAAATCAATCAGTTCTTATCAAAGAAATAATTGTATTGGACAACCTGTTTCAATATTATTATATGTCAATTACTGTATATTTCGTAACTTATGTGGAATACTGCTGTACCAGTCATTCACAAGAGACTCATGAATGCACCAATTTATATGTTCAAGTAAATTGAACAATGCTTTATTGTATGAACTGCAATTATTTCATACACAAATGGTTACCACTGAAAAACAGCTCTTCCATTAAAAGCACGCTGAAGTACTACAAACATACCTAAAACACCAAGCACAAAGCTGAGAACAAGAGGCAAATGCTTCCTTTACTTGAGGGCACTCAGGCATTACTTGGAGTTCAGTTTCCCCAGCTACATCTACATGTGTTTACAAATAGTATCAGTTATCTCCTGGGAGCACTGGGTTTTGACTATCCAAGCTGAAACAGTTTGCAAAGGGTGCTCATTGAAGCCATCGGAATCAAGAATTTTCACTAAGCATGAGAAAACATATAATACCTTGTTTCTGAGAAATATACAACTAGTAGTTGAATGCTTTTAGGATGTAAGATAAGGTTAAACTCTGTCTGAAGTTTCTCCCATAACAGAGCTAACTACAGCTACACTCGCCAGCATGGGGAAAAATGAACTTAGACTATAGACAGGCAATCAGTACACAACTCCCTCTCCTCTGATCAGCCTTTCAATTCCATACAAGTTTTAGAAACATAGCATTGACACCTCTCCCTCTCTTTCAAAATACCACCCCTTCCAGAAGCTTCAAATGTAACCAGTAAAGATATAAACAAATGAGCACTAACATAACCTTAGACTGACTGATCTTGTAAGTATCAACTCCTATTTCCAAATCACGAAACTAGGCTAAAAAGACTATTTATTCAATACAGTAGAAATGTATGGAGATTTAAGCAACAGATGGCAAGCTACAATCCCTAGATCCCTGCAAAAAGTCAACCTGAAGCAAAAAGTCATACAAAGCTACTTACGATACTACTGCTTTTTTAAGAGCCTTTTCTTCCTTATGTGTGCACATAAATATATGGCAGTGTTTCTCTGGTAGAATACTAAATTAGCAATGTTCCTTGTAGAGTACTGAAATACCCAGGAACCCAACAAACTTTTATACAATGTGTTTCACATTGATTGAGCCTACTTACAGGAAGGTGGTGCTGCAAGTGGATTCAATACTTCAATCAGTGTAGACCGCACATCAGAAGAAAATCCAGAGTATGTTCTGTTCCTGTAATTATTTTTCTGCCTTTCTGTAGATATACCTAGGAAATAACCAGTAGAAAGTAAGTACAAATATAAAAAAATAACATAAACCAAATTATTAGAAATTAAGAATACATTTGGTGATAATTTGCTGCAAAATCTGTACCATGATTCATCAATATGCAATTATCACATCACAGAAGATAAAAATTTAGACAAAAGTTTAAATTCTCACTTCATTTAATTCTGTAGTAGACAAGTGATTCCAGAGTTCTTCAATCTCAAGGCTGACAAGTAGAATCAAACAGCTGTTATTCTTACACCTAAACAGCTGTCTGGTGACTTCAGAGGAGAAACATAATGACCACAGAGGGAACTGGTCTTTCCACAACAGCACAACCAGGTTTCTTTTCAAAATGTGGAACAATTGTAGTATATAGAATACATTAAATAAATAGTCATGTTTATTTTAACAGTAGAGTTAATTTGTTATTTTTATTTGGTCTTTCAGTAGAAACAGAAGCAGCAGCTTCCATTCCTGGTTCCTATTTACATACTTGGCAGAATTCTATAGCAAGTGACAGGAATAAGCCATAAAGAGGGCCTGTTTACATGTCTCGACCTTTCTTACAGGAAGCAGGGTTCAGCTCTATCTTGCTTCACGTCCAAACCAGTACTGACAAATGCTAGTTCAATCTCTCTTTAAATAGCTAGAGTCAAAGCTGGACTATTCTTACTTTTCAAAGACCTTTTTCTTACCTCTTGCATCTGGGCTTTGCTGCAAATTAAAACCCGCTACTTCTTATATCTAAACCGGAGGGAGCACACAGTTTATGCTGACCTCTTTTCACAATTTTATATATGTATCTATCCTCATTCTCCTAATTTCCTAGGTTAAATAAACCTGGTTCCAAGTCTTCTTTCAATACCTTTAATAATTCCATGAACTATTAATAGCCTATAAGTTGCTTCACTGAATGCTTTCACATTATGCTCCTAAAGATCTGTGGAGAAAGAGTTCCAGCAGATCTTGTTTTAGCAGTTTCAGATATTCTATTCCTTGTGCCTCTGCCACAGACTATCAACCCAATAAAAGGGTAGACAGAAATTAGTATGCTACGCCTCAAATTGATAAAGGATGATGGAGGCATGAAATGTTCTCAGATTTGCCAAAGGATGTCTGCCAAGCATTTTTAACATTTCTTGAGCTCTGTTACTGCTGATATGAAGGGAGGGCAAATACTTGTGTAATAAAGCAAAAAGTCTGGAAGCAGCTACACATGTAACAGTATGGCATGGTGAATATACCGTCTCCATACTCTTTCCTGAAGCATTAGAGGGGATTCCCCATCTTGTATTCGTGCAGTTTAGTACTCCTACTTAGTGCCTGTGCTTTTTCTTACCAGACTGTATGCCTATCATTTTCAATTGTTTCTGGAATTTATTGTGATTTGGAATTTATTGTGATTATTTTGGACTTGAGTCCTGTTTTCTAATATGACTGCAGCAAGAGCAGCATTCACTCTATTAACAAAACTTATGAACAAAGTTATGGAGCAACCTTAGACCCAGTAAAGAATTATACTCCTTCCTCTCCCCTTCCCTCCTCTCTCCACCCCCCACCCCATTACTGGGGAAAAGAGTGACTATGAATAAATGAAACACTTTAGACCAGTCTTATCTAGACCACAGTTCCCTAGCTTGCTTAAGAGAATGCCATGTGAGATTATCAAAACTTCAGTTTACTAAATTCAAGTTACATCATATCTCTTCTACCCCTTAAGGCTTGCTGCAACATTTTTTAAAGAGAGAGAGTAGGTCTGACTTGTTCTCTACAGCTATGTGCTAGCTGTTCGTTCTTTCCATCTCTTACAAACAGTTTCAGAATTTAAGATCCCTCACAGAAATTCAGTTAAGAGAACTTTCTACAGTTCTTTGGATATCTCTTCAGGTCTTAGAGTCAGCCCCTCACTGAGCATTTGAAATTTCACCATCCTTAAGTTCTCAAATATGTTGTATATTGATATCTTAAATATAATGTATATACATCATGTATAGATTTGGTTTTCTGTGTATGCGCATCTTCCAGCTTTAAAAATCATACAGACAACAGTCTGCACAAAATCAAGACCTGAACAAAGAGTTCTTTGTTTGTAGTGATTTTCAGAATAGACACCCCTGTTTCGGGAAATTTACATTACATTACTGCATCAAGCTCTGTAAATAGAGAAGTGTATCCAGCAGATTACCAGAAGCATTTTACTGAAAGGAAAGAGCAAAGAAGGCCAAAGGAGATTAATCAAAGCCCACTCGGAGCAAGTGTGTCATTTCCCCAGGTTCAGCTGTGCCAGCTCACAGGGGAGCTGTGACAGGTGACAGAGGCTGGTCTGGGTTAGCCACGTGTGTGCACAAAGACCTCCCTGGCACAGCCTGTCCCTCACTTGATCCTCTTAACAAAAACAAAAAGACCAGTTCCATGGCCTACAAAACACCTGAACACATCCCTAAGTTCTCAAGAGTGTCCTACACCTCAGCAAATAAAATTAAAAAACAATGAAGCACACAGCAGTTGATACTTCCAGCCCCAGTGGCACTTGCTGTGTGACAACTCCCTCTGCGTGCAAGGCAGCCAGGCCAAGCCTTCTCCACACGACCCAGAGGAGCACCGCACCATCCACTCACTGGCCCCCACCTGCCGAGAGGGAGAGAGCCCTTGGGGCTGCCGCCGCCCCCTGCTATTTTGGCAGGCTCCTGGTCCGGCAAGAAGTGGTGTGGGTGGGGCTGCTGCTGAGGGGATGCTGCCAGGGCTGCGTGGCCACCAGCGGGGATGCTGGTGGGGTGAGACAGGGCAGGGCAGGTGGTGGATGTTGTGCACCTTCACTTTAGCAAGGGCTGTGGCAGAGTCTCCCACTGTCTCCTTATCATCAAGCTTGTGAGAAACAGGCTGGACAAGTGGATTAAAGGGTGGATGGAAAATTGGCTGGACCGCCAAGGCTCTGAGAGTTGTGATCAGTTGTGCAAAGCCCAGCTGCCAGCCAGTAGTTTAATGTCTTCATTAACAACCTGGATGACAGACACTGAACTGGAGGAGGCAGGCAGTACACTGGATGGCAGAGCTGCTCCTTAGAGGAATCTGAACAGGCCAGAGAAAGGGGCTGACCAGAATCTCATGGGGTACAACAAGAGCAAGTGCAAGGCCTTGCATTTGGGATGGAAATACTTCATGCAGAAAGCAGGGGCAGGCTGGGGGCCAGCTGCCTGGCAAGCAGCTCTGCAAAGATGGCCCTGGGGAGTCCTGGTGGACAAGCTGAACAAGAGCCAGCAGTTGTGCCCATGCAGCACTGGCTGACTGCATCCTGGCATGTATTACTGGGAGTGCAGGCAGCACATCCAGAAAAGTAATCCCTCCCCTCTGCTTGAAACTTGTAAGACCACATCTGGAGTAACATGCCCAGTACTGGGCTCCCTAGCAGATGAAGGATATCAACACACTGAGTGACTAGAGCAAAAGGCCAACAAGATGGTCAGGGGACTGGAAACCACGGTGTACAAGGAGAAGCTGAGAGAACTGGGTCTGTTCAGCTTGGAGAAGAGAAAGCTAAGGGGAGACCTTATGCTATCTACAATCACTTCATCGGAAGAAACAGAAAAAAAAGAAGAATTCTCCTATAAGAGGTGCACAGTGATAGAACAAGAGGTAACAGACACAAATGGAAACATGAGAATTTTCAATTAGATACTTGTGGAGCTGAGTGGTACGTGGAATTACAATGATGGTGGTTAACTATGGCAACAGGTTGGAATCCATTCTGGTGGAATCCATTCTGGGCATGTTCAAGACCTGACACAACCACGACCATCCTAATGTCATTATACCTGTTTTGAGAAGGATGTTGGACTAGATGGCCTCTCGATGTCCTTTCTGATCTAAATAATAAATCTGTGATAAAACCTAAAATTATAGTGAGTGTTTATTCAGATAGCTTTTGAAAATTTGAAAAATGTTTTAAAAATTATATAACACTATACTATTTGCATATGGCTATTTATGATTTATTTTAAATATATAGAAAGCTAAACAAACTCCTTTTCAAATAGGTACTGCTATATGAAATTGACACATGCAGAGTATGGATGAGTGGTGTTTTGCAAAAAGCAGATGCAAAACATAAAAAACACTGTGTCATTTAAAGTTTGAGAATGGTTGCTATATATTGCTTAGCACAATGCTAAAATAATTTGCTTAGATTTCTTAGAAATGTCTACTTTGATGGTTTCTCACAATTTTTTCAACTATTTTCCATGCAGATAATTAAGGCAACCTTCAGATGCATTTTGTTTGGTTATGGATATATCACTTACAGCATACGTAACACATTTTCAGAGTTATATAAATTAGATTGTCATATTTGTTGTTGCTAGCATTTTTTTGCCTTTGAAAATATAGAAGACACTTTCTAGAAGTATAAATACAGCTTGCTTGTACAGCATTATAGAAAACACGGCTTCTGCAGAAAAATTATGTCCAACTACTATCTTAAAATATGAAGCTCATTTCCAATAAGATTTCTGAGAAAATGACTGTAAAAAGCATGAAACTGCAAAAAATGGTCATCTTAAGATGAAAAGTAGTGTGTAAACTTGCTGTTTGAAAATATCAAGCTACTTTATGAAGAATCTAATCATAAGTCTTCACCGCTGCATAACTAAATGTCACACTTTCTGAAAATGTGGCTTTGATAGCAAGAAGTTTTAAAAACTTGACTGTGAAATTGCCAAAAGGAAGAAAGAAATTGCAGGAGATTTGATACTTATATTAATAATATGTTATTTGAGGCCTGTGGGAGCCCACAGACCTCACACTTGGATAGTATGAAGATATCATTAGATAATTCTTTAAGCAGTATGTATGCTGGAAATTCTTATGAAGCCATAAAGAGATCATGATGCAATTCTTGCTGCCTAGGAAGCGAGAGCTACTTAGAGCAATAGCAATTTAACCAATATCTTATTATAAGTATAGTATGAGAAAAGAATGTGTGAGAAAGGCCTGCTATCCAACAACTAGAGAAGCATAACAATTACTTGTAAACACTTAGAGCTTACTACGGCTAAAAATGTTTCTCTAAATTAATTCTTCATTTATGAATAAAGTACTGGAAATGATGATAACAAAGGATTTATTTTTTTAGGTACAAATGTCTATAAAAACTGGCTAAATGTATAGCTTTCATGTTTTAATGTTCTTTACATTGTACCAGCTGAATGTCATTTACACAAAATATTATAACTGAACTGCACAACAACTTTAATACAGTAATCCTGTGTTTCACTAGTTTTTCTTTTCATCTAAAGACTTTTGGGTTAAAAAATTATAGCCAACATACCAAATATAAACATCCTGATCTCACTAACACAATAATTATATTTATTACCCAAGACCTTTACATGTGACCAACAGCACACCATGATTTAGCCCACTGAGTGACAGGACACTATTTATGATTTGACAGGATGTCACTGTAGTAGGTATGCTGACTATTTAATGTCTCTAGAAAGTCTTTTATGGCCTTCACTAACTCATAATTAACTGCCATTGTCCTCTTGCATGAGTACCAATGACAAAATGTAATCTTATTACAAGAGAAAATATCTAATGGTAGTTTCTTTAGTAAAACATTTTTCTTCAGTGATTTAATTTATAAAGTTTCATCTTGCATGAATTATATTCAGTGCTTCAAACCACATAATAACATTTCAGTATTTCAATGGTCCTCTTTTGGTGTACTCAGAAGTGACATATCGACTGCCAAGAATCTACTTGATGCATGTCAAAACCTTGCTATGCAGAACTAGTGAACCTAGACACCTGAGCAGCTAAAAAACATAGTGAATTTTTACTCTCTACCTTCAACTATAATGTATCCATGTATGACTACCTCAGCAAAGTAGTAATAGCTTTTGGCAAAGAGCATTCATCTGGGCTGAAAAGCTGTCAGCAGCAATATGATAGATGTCAATTAGAATAAAGTATGCGATGCAAACACATTTGCCAATTACATGCATTAGACCTCATAATGACTGATGTCACAAATGTAGTTTGGTGATAAATTATCTTAAGGACAGTAATTATATTTTTCCATCAGTTGAATGTACCCATTTTGAAGTTAAAAATGTGATCCACAGAAAAAGTCTCCCTTCAGACAACAGAATCAACAGGAGCGTCAGGGACGGGGTTGCTTGCTGCTTGGTTTTTTTCCATATAGTCCCAGCTTGGACTTCTAAGAAAATGAAATAGTATTTCCTTTTTTATTACATACTATTTGCAATGAAAATAAATGTGTGTGGCATCCTTGTAAAACAAACACACTGACAATTTTAAAGACAATTTTGAAGTCTGTTGAAGAGATTATGGCAATTTAGATTTGAGAGTAAGTATTCTAAAATAGGGATTACCAAAAAAATTACATGACTCCACATAAGGAAAACAGGAACTGGATCATTTAAGATGGGGACGATGGCATCCAAGGTAGTGTAAGAAGAAATGAAAACAGTGATAAAGCCAGTCACAGGTGCATACAAAGCTAACTGGCAGTATATCCAGTATTAGCAATTTTTAGATCAAGATTCAGTTCTAGATTGGGAATTCAACTCAATGATGCTTATGAGTCTCTCCCAACTTGAGATATTCTATGACTTAATCTTTCCCTAAATGTTCATTTTCAAGTGCTAATATCAATGCAGTCGTGCAAACAGAACTCAGAAAGAGTCTATAGCCTGTCTTATCTAGATGATAATAGATACACTTTTTGGCCTAAATGTCTGTATATGTATATATTTAAATTAAAAGTACCATGCAATAAAATTACAGAATACAAGAAGTGTGAAGCTTGAAGTAAGGACAAAACATACACTTCTCACTTTTCAGACAACAGAATTGACACTGTAAATTATCAATAGAGATATACTAGTCAAAAGGAAGCAAAACTGTAAGAGTTCGAAAGAACTAATTCCTTCCTTATCATACTGTTTAAGAATAAACAGGTAAGCAACTCATTTTCACACTCAGCTAGTCTACCATTTCATTAATCTGAATACACCCAAAAATCTCAAAAATTACTGGTTTCTATAGGCAGCAAAGAACATTCTTGGAGGATGCGTGAAAACGTCTAGGCAGAATAGGTAAAGTAAGAGATTAGAAGCAGAGCATAGAAAGTAAGCCTGAAGGATCATTTGGATCACCTGTCTTCACAGATCTTTCTAATAAATTTTTTTGGGGGTGCCTTTGGCAAGGCATTCCCTACTGGGTAGCTGCAGCAAATTAGCCACATCCTCCTTTTACACAGTTCTGGTATCTCGAGGACCAGGATTGCTAAGGCTGAATCCTGAATTGCTTTCCATAACCATCTTTATCTCACACACACACATCCCAGCATGCATACACAGGATGGACAGGACAGCAGTGGCAATGTCCAGCAGTCACACAGAGACATCAAAGGGCAGCAGAGATTGCCACTGTTGGAAGGACAGTGGGACACTGCTTACAAAATCACAGGCATGGCTGGGTACAGAGACGGCTATAAAGTCTGAGCCAAGAGCACCAGAAGCTAGACAGGAGCAGTTCACAGGTAGGCAAATGACATTTGAAGCTATGGCAAGGATATTCTGTTAGAACCTTGTTTAAAGAAGGCCTTTCCTCTCCAGGCTAAACTGAGAATTACCCAAGCCGTGAAGTCACTAAGAGTATTCATTCTTCAGGCTGCTCAGAAACAGGATCCCAGAACCAAGTGCAAACTGGGAGGCAGGTGGTTGGTATCTGGCTCATCGAGTGTGCTAAGTGTGTGGAAGAAAGCAGAATTGCAACTTAAGTTCTACACCTGTTTGTTTTCAGTGCCCCATCAGAGAAGACATATAGCAGGATCCTCAGCTATACTTCACAGTTAGCTTATCCTGGCTAACTGCATAGCCCTGGTTAAAACTTAATAATAAGATTCAGATAGATGTTGGCTTTATAAGAGGTCTGGTTAGTCACAATTCAACCTACATAAAAAATGTTTTCATAAAAAGAGCTATGCAATAGCATTTCAGTAAAGGTACAGTTACGGCATGCACAGACAGCTGACAAATGGAGCCTTTTTAAGGATAACATGCCAGAGTCATGTAGTTCTTTATGAATACCTTAACAAATATGGCAGGAATGTGCCCTCTGCAATGGGATATACAGACGCACACATACACATATGCACACACCAAACACGGGGGTTTGAGTCTGACAATGATAACTGCTGCCACAATCCAGCAGGTACAAAACCAATCACAAAAAAAAAAAAAAACAAAAAAAAAAAAAAAAAAAAAGCGTTAATGATTTCACCAATGAACTGTATCCATACAAGATGGAAATAACTCTCTTTCAAAAAAAAAAAAAACCAAAGAAAATAAACCAATATTATACACAACAAAAAAGGGAGTGGACCAGAAACTGAAGTTAAGCAGAAAATGCCTAAATGAGCAGTTAAACACAGATGAGGCAAGGAGTGTGCATATATTATAATCTACGTTTTAACACCATTAGTAATCTATGAATGTTTCAACTTTTCCATGAGTCAGAACTTTTTATTTGTCTAACTACAACTGCCTTAAATATTATTATTATCAGAACTCTGTTCACAAATTCTGTAAGATACCTTCCTAAGAGTCAATACCTTTAAAGCCTCTTATGTATATGAAATTCTACTTGGTTATCCCCAGTTTAAAGTATTAGGTTTTTTTTTTTGTTTGTTTGTTTTTTCAACTGCCATAACTGTCATTTTATCACACATTCACTTGGAAACATCACATCCTTTTGAAATGCATGTTTCAGTTTTTCTATGTCAACACAAGCTTAATACCAAGTAAATGACAATTACTGAATTGATTTCTAATTTTAATAAACGTAATGCACAATATATGAATCATAAGCTAATTCATAACAACTGTTTTCCCAAGCTTTCCTAAAATTTGATGCAATTTCATTGCCACACTAATGCCAAAATTATGAATTAAGAAGAAAAATTTATTTCTTTGAGGAAAGTATTCTTATGAAAGCTGGCAAAATGCCTATTCTTAACTTCTTTTTGGCAGTAATGGTTGGTTTCAGAATCCAATTCATGAAGATGTTCTATTATTTTAAAAAAAAAGAGAATGGGAGAGAAGAGTAACTTCTTCCTCATGCTGTGTAAAGACTCTAGAAGTCTTAACATGTCCTTGTGCCCGTTAAGTTGTTCTCAGCCTGGGAAGATAATAGTGTCCCTGTTAAGTTTCCAGTTCCTACCAAATTTATATTCATACATTTTTAATAGAGGTGGGAGGACAGTTCTGCTTCTTACCTTCCCATCTTCAAGAGTGTAAGGAAGCTGATGATCGCTATTTCCTTAGTGCACAAATAACTCACACAACTAATGAAGATTTTCCTAAACACTGTCCAACTTAGAACGCAATCAAGTCAAGGTTGCTGTCAATGCCAACTGACATTTCACAGAGCTTTATTAAAAAATGTAAGATTTTATGGACCAGTACTCTGAAACAAGGCAGAGTGATTCAAGACTATAGCAGCTGTTGGAGAGTAAAACCCAGGCTCATTTTCTTTGAGCTTAAAAGGGGTAGTAAGATTAGAGGGAAAGAGAGCAAGTAGTTAAGTTAGCAGCTTTCCACCATTTGAGTAACACATAAATAGGTGGGTCTGTAGCTACCCGAATATAAAACCCTTTGTTTCAACTCTATTTAAAATGCAGCATTGATTCATTCAATTACAAAGTTCACAACATGAACTTTATGTGAACTGTTCCCACTGTTTTGTCTATTCTGCTTCAAAGAATCCATCAATAATAATCTAACAGATTTTCTTCTAGTTACTGTTATATTTCTCCACTGATATCACTTCTTTTTAATGATACAGGAAATAAAGTTTTTATTTGTCCTGGGTTAAACTGAGACAGAGTTAACTTTCTTCATAATAGCTAGCAAGAGACTGTTTTGGATTTGTGCTCAGAAGAAAGCTGATAAAAAGGGATGTTTATGCAGCTGCGAAGGTCTTTCAGCTTCTTTGGCTGTCTGCAAACAGGAGAAGCTGGGAGGGAGCANTGTGTCACTCATTTGTATATCTATATATAGTATTATTTTCAATATTATTGTAGTTTAGTTATTAAATTGTCCTTATCTCAACCCACAAGTCCTTTTTTCGATTTACCCCTTTAATTCCCCCCCATCCTTGGGGTTGGTTCCCAGCCAAGGGTCAACCCATCACATTATTAAAACACAAAAGACATAGTTTTGGCCAAGTGCCAAAATATACACTGCTGTTTGTATGGACATAACCTCCTCCAGCTCCCTTGCATAAACTGAATCTACAGAATGAAGCAGAGAGAGAATATATCTGATGTTCCTGAGTGATACATAACATTACTTCAAATGCACACACTACCAAGTTTTATCTATCTTAAAAACTATCAACATAGATAATTTTGGTGAACCAGACCAGCGTTTTGGTGGTTTTAAAATGACTGTTCATCTAGATACTTATCTTAACGTTAATAGCTCAGTGTACACATACAAAGCTTTGGCAAAACACAACCGAAATACACAAAATCAAATTTGTCATTGTGACAAATAATAAGGATACTAATCTATCAGTGAGAATGGGAAGGAGATCACTATTATTTTTCCCCCAAATCAAGAACTCAGTCACTAGGAGAGGAAAAAAAAAACAAACCCCGCCATAGATTCATTGTGCTCAGCATGGAAATTCTGCTGCAGTAAGAGGATAAGGAGATGACATGATGAAAATCTAAAAGATTTTGATTAGGAGATATTACGGTGAGAAGAGGAAAACTGAAGAACGGGTAGTTAATGGAAAGTGGGTGTCACCTGCACATGCTTTGAACACCCATGTTGGCTCCACAACTGCAAGAAAAATACTCATGCTTAAGTTTACTCATGTTTTAATAACCAAAATAATCTGTTTAAACTAATATAACCTGTTGAGGCTAAACTGCATTATGTAGCCATACTGATGTATCTGTGCAACACTCCATCTTATCATATGAGTTGCTGTATCACGTAGGGCATTACTAACGCATGGACATTTGACTCTTACTCTTTGTGCTTTACACATTCTTTAGACTCAAGAGCCACATATAGCACAGTATGCGGGTGAGGAAATCCATTTTAGCCACTCTTATAACTCCTTTATCATTTTTTTTCAAAATGCCATTAAGATATAGTCTGCTGATGGCTATAAAAATGAGAAATCTGAAAATGACTGTATGTGTTATGTCTTGAAGCTATACTAAAATTCATTAAAATTATCCAATAAAGTATGGAGTTAATCATTAGTTTCAGGCATGATATATTAGTGCAATGCTCTGTCATCACAAGAATCTTTGTTCTTTTTATAATCTGTCCCTGTGAAGATTTTACATTAGCTGCAAAATTGGTTGTCTCAATGACAGGTAGGATTTTAAGGACAGGAAATTTTTTGCCTTTAAAATATACTCGCCTAACAAAAATTCTGCAGGGAACATACGTACACTGGGCTATCTATAGCCATGAGGAAAGTCTGAGTAAGCACAATCAATCTAAAATTAATAATAAATATATTTTGGCAATTAGTGTTTAATTTATAAGAAAATCCTTATCTTTACTCAAGGTATTACATTCTTGCCTAAAATGTTGTCATTTGTTGGGTCATGAGCTCATGCTTTTTGTATTAGTATCTTGACTTTACATTAATCTGAGGAAGAATACATGTACATAAACACTGTAAAAAATATAAATCAGAATAAAACGTAATTCATCTGTGAGTAAAACTCTGAAATAACCGAGAGTTCTATAAGTATTTTTTTTCTTTTTATGTTTTCACTGTCTAAGAAGTAGACGTATCCAAGTTCAATTAATTCTACACTAGAGAATCAACTGGCTTGCATACAGGAGGCCTGGAAGAACACTGACTGTGCAAATACTTCTGCAGTGTTTTCAAAGTATTCCCTTTCTGAAGGCCAGCTAACACTGTGTACTTTGGGGGAGGGAAAAAACAGAAAGACTTAGTGCCAGAAGGCCAAACCTTCATTGCCAGAGGAAAAATAAATAGTCCAATAGACTTAAATGTAATAATCTGTATTTATTAACACAGACCCCAAGTGTTCTAGCATTAGCATCTTAAAGCATAGCATATATTGGTCCAGAAAAGTCAGACAGCTGTGATTATTTCCAAATTATGAAATAGCTGTATGTGTTTTAGGTAGCTAATCTACATGAAAAGCAACATTAAATACTTAGCACTATACTATTTTACCAAAAGTGATCTCAAGATAGGTTCATTATTCCAATAAATATATTTTTTTTAAATAGAGATGTTATTTACTATAAAATAAATGTTAAAACTCTAAATGGATTTTATCATTGGGTATGAAAGACAAGCATGTACCTGGCACCACCCAACAGAGTACTTTTTTTAAAAAAAATAACTTCACCATATCCATTTTTACTGGGATATTGCTTTCCTTTTAAATTATTTTAAATGTTTGTAGTGTGACATACAGCTTCATAGCACACACAAGTCAGAGAAGCCAACATGCTGATGTTACAATTTTCCCCAAATTAATCATGTCCACTCAGTATATTTTGTGACAAAATCACAGACACTGATGCAGAGTCTACTGAAAATTAATGGAGGAAAAGTTTAGACTACTAACACACTTCAAAGTCATCCAAATTTACTGACCAGAAAGCTGAGAAATAATATAGATTGTTCTGTTAATTCTCCTGTATTTGAAAGAAAGTAACGAGCACATCAGAATGCGTGAAGAATGAAAAGAGAAATTACACAGAAAATGTCATGATGTCGCACTTACAGATCATGGATACAACCCTGTCTGGAATCTGCTATGCAATATTTATCACCTCCACTGAAATACCCCAAAGTTACAAGAAGTCCAGAAAGGACAAATTTGAAGTTTAATTACAACATCTGTAGAACTCGCAGGTAGTTTAGAATCAAAGAATATTCAACAACAGAATTTGACAGTAATGTGGATAATAAAAATATCCACTCTTAAAAGCTTAAAAGAGACAACTATGAAGTTCTGGTGACTGGTTTTGGCATCAAAACTGCATTTAAAGCTACCTTACACTTTACAGCAAAAATACAGAGAAGATATCCAAATAATGTGTCCTTGGTGTAACTCTCACTTAACACAAAACATAAGCAATCATCACTTCAGTCAGGTTATTAAACATCAAAACCAGAATCAGTTCTTCCTTGTCATAGTCTTTGATAGTATAAAACGACTGAAAAAAGCTATAAATCTGTAAATTGCAAAATAAGTAAATGACTTTTTTAAAAAAAAGTTAATGTCAACTATCCTATTAATCTATATAAATAGAAATGGTAGCCAAGGACAGACCTAGTTTTGCCAGGCCATATATACACACAATTTACTAAAACGGATTCTTCTGCTTATGGACCTGAAATAGCTTTGTCTCTGCTCATGGATTCTTGAGTAAATATACTGGAGTTTCCTCTCACCACAATGAGGTTTTCCAAATGCAAGAAGTAAGGTTGCTTTTTCTCTGTCACTATTCAGCCATGTAAGAGTACTTAAGAACCTGGCACTTAATCACTTGGGACACAGCTGGGGTAGATAATGCCTCTGATACTGGCCTTATCTGCTCTGCATTTATTCTCTCAAGCATCACCGATACCTTTCATGAGATCTGGATACCAAAAGGACTCATTGCCAACATATATACACGTTATACACACACATATTGAAAATTCATATTTATACTTTAAAAAGATGAGGACTTTATATCAAAAAAAAAGCCCTCCCTTAATAAATGCTGATTTCCTACCTCCATCTGGTAATAGTCATGGAATGAATGCCCCAGAAAACGAGATTTCAGGTAGATCGGAGTGAAGCGGAAAGACTCCACAACTCGTGAAAGTTGTAAAGTAGGAATGTAGTTTATTCAGTGCTGAGGCGCATGGGGGATAGCTCCACCAAAGACATGTGCGCCTTTTCGCAAAACCTATCCCTCTATTTATTCCCCAAAACGTTGCATATGCATTAAGTTTCGTAATCCATTCATTCATATTAATTACCTAGCCCCGCCCAGCCCCGCTTCGTATTATAATTAGCTAAAGAGTCCTTCTGAGCCTGCGTAGTGCGCCCTGGTGGTCGACAGGATGAAGTAAATGAGTCTTCATCGGAGTTGAACTTCTCACCTCCTGGTCTCTTGGTCTCAGTCCAAAGAACCAGGATGGTGCCCAGCTTGTTTGGGGCCTGCTTGAGGCCCAAGCAGCCCTCCCTATCTCCACGGCCTTGCAGGTGTTGTATTCTCTCCTCTTGTTTGGGTTAGCAGTTCCTCCCCTTATGATCACAGCTTTGATCCTCTCATCCTGTCTTCACAAGCACAGCAAACATTAATCATATATTGTCCCAACAGCTATTCAGAAAAGAGTTATTCTCTGAGCCCTTGTTAAAATTAAAACCCCCTGTCTCACTAGTACTTAGAACACTACTTCTAATACTTCTCACAAATCATGGAGGCTCACCGATACTTCATGCCGTCAAATTACAACTTCTCTCTGCTGAGTATAGTCTTCTAAAAGCAAAATATTAATGTTTCAAAAAAAAAATCCTCTTACTATGCAGGTTTCTCTGTCAAATGACATTACAGATTTTGTATTTCTGAAATGTGCAACTACAACAGATGAGTAGCACGCCCATATCTGCCAATTTCTTATCTCACAGAATATAACTTCTGCAAGTACCAAGGCTTATTGTGTTTGTGGATAAATATTTGTTCCACATACTTTTAAGATACTGGCAGCATTATTTTTTGCAGACTGGTTTTAGTCTAATTGCTCTGTCATTTCAACAGTCACTTCGTCCCAGGGAAGGATTTGTATTGTAATCAGGAGTTAAATCATAGAATCATTTAGGTTGGAAAAGATCCTTAAGATCACCAAGTCCAATGATTAACATAACACAACCAGGTCCACCACTAAACCATATCCTTAAGTGCCATGTCTACAAGTCTTTTAAATACCTCCAGTGATGGTGACTCAACCACTTCCCTGGGCAGGGGAAGCTTGATAACCCTTTCAGTGAAGAAATGTTGCGTAATACCCAATCTAAAGCTCCCTGGCAGGACAGGTAAAATGCTTTATATGAAACAAGATTTTGAAGGGAACAAATGTAACAGATAAATCCTGAAGTCATATAGAATTTTTTAATGTGAAAAAAAATAACACCTGTTCTTGTCACTTGTTCTAGATTTTAATCCCTTTGTCTTTAGAGCTATTGGTACAGCAGGGCATATAACACAATTCTCTGTCCATGACTAATAACCATAGTCACAGTCCCCTGTCATTAACAGCACTCATGCAGAAATAAGAAGAGCTGATCTGCAAGAGCTAGAGAAGCGGTTACAGTTGAATCTTACTTTAACCAGTGCAAAGATTGGTTGCCTACCTACCTTTTAAAAATATAGACTGTTGGGAGGAGCTATGGAAAAGCTTCACAGACCCACTCCTTCATATGAGAAGATAACTAAGTCTTCTTGTCAATGTACAGCATGAGCGTTAAAAGCTATACAGTAAATCAATCCATGTAAAGAAAAAAGTATAGTCACAGCATGAAAATTTCAGACTGAAATTTTTAAAACCAATTTGATATAAACAAAATTAAGCTTTAATATATATTCTTACTTCATTATATTTCCAAAAATCAGTCATTCATAATAACAAATTCTTATTTGACATTCATTTAAGAAACATCTGAAGACACTTAATAAGAAGGTGAGGCACGTTTCTTATATCTACTTTTTATCTATACGCAATTTCCTGTTTAGGATCATCTTAACAGCTACATATACGAGCTAACTATAACTGCATGAACATATATACAAGAAACTCAGATATGTGCTAATGGCTTTATTTTAGCAATGCACAACTAAGAGACCAGACTGATAAGCCAATAATTTGCTTCACAGTTTTAAAAAAATATTAGCTCTAAAATACATTCATACATGCATTTTAGAGAACTTCACTTACATTAAATATAAAACATGAATATTGTATTAACATAGTGACAAAGTATTTTTAAAGAAAAAAAAATCCAACATGTCTACTACAAATCTTTCATCTCAAATTCTAAAACATAGAAAATTCTTAGTTACAATCATAAGTAGCTAAAGAGATATAATTGCCTGACACATATATTTCTCTTTGATTATAAGTTGCTGAACCATACCTGTGTAAATGTTATTTCTATGCTGAAAAACAAAAGAACCAGATGTTGTAAGAACTACAATTTAGTGTAATGAAGCTCAACTTTGTGGCAATCGCAACCTTTACAATTATAACATTTGGAAAAATTTACTATAATTTTTCAAAAGCATTTTAGTGACTTCTCAGTCCACATTTTTAGTGTATTTAGTTTTGTTCCAGCATATTTGTCTCTTCTTGACTAAGTTACAAAGACTAGAAATCGAAATATGAAACCTTCAAACCTAAGTATTACTTTATATTAATTTTTATGCTACGTTTACTAATCTAAACATTAAATTAACAGGTCACGTTTACCTGCATTCCCTATTTACTTGCTGAAGATAGATCAAAAAAAAAAAAAAAAAACCACTCTACATTTAACTGGTTGCTCATTAAATATTAGTTAATTGTATACAGTTACAGTAGATCAATGCACCCAAAATAAAACTACTTCAGTCTTTAGGGAAAACATTAAATCTCTAATTTATGTTTGAAAGAAGAGAACTGGCTGTTCTTAACATGTATTTCATCTATTCTAAAGTAATTTCCTGGGCTTCTACCTTTGAACCTGCAATAAATCTGTCTGCCCTCAGACTCTCTTTTAGCACCTAACATACCCACATACTTTTGGTCAGACTGATGTAGAGCTAAGAATGGCACTGTAAATATCCTGGGAAGATATCTGATTTGCATTTACAGAGAAAATGAGTTACTCCAAGATTTCGTATTTCGAGTATTAGAAAACTTTTTGAAAGAGGCAATTTTTTTTTACAGTTGGCAGAAGATCTTGCAAAATGAAAAAGATGATGATAAATTGGATGTTCTTTAATGAAAGTGTTTTTGCTTTGACATCATAATCAAGTAGTTTCTACAGTATGTGCCACTGTTGGCACGTTAAGTAGGAAAGAACATTTTGCACACCAGATGTCTAACTTTTCTGATGGTAGCATAATGTATGGTTTTGGGAAAAAAGGTACTATCCTATTCTGAGGGATTTTTATATTCTTCATAATAAAGAAACAACTCAGGAGTCTTTGCAGGACTTTTTTCTCTGAAATCCTTACAGACAAGGAGATGAAAATCAGTTTTATAGAGTGATATAAGACAGTGTAATCTATAAGATCCATATTCCTTATAGTGGTCTCATATCCTTAATTCCTCTTCAGCTTTCCCCCCACCCCCCTTTGATTTAAAATAATGTGTTTGTGCTGTCATTGGTTTTGATAATCTAAAGTAATTTCTAGAGTGATTTTATTTTTGTTGTCATTGCTTTTTGTATAAGCAATTATTAAATTAAGTCAAGAACAACAGAACTGCTTTTAATGTCACCCAGAAAACCATTCATTATATTAGCTTTCTGTGTTAAGAAAGAACGGGTCCCCAAATAAAAAATTTGTCCAAGTTAAGCTACAAGATCATGTCAGTTTTATATGCTCAGTGTGGAATATTATGTTTCATGGACATAGTCTTCGTGCTAGTACAGATCTCTCCACATTACTATAGAGACAGCATTCCTACAAAAATGCAGTTTGGCTGCTTCTAATAAATTATTTCAGCAAATTCAGTAAATGGCTTTCCTCTAATAAATAAACAGGGATACAGGAAGAGAATCTGTTATACTCAAGGATGTGGGAATTACATCTCACTGTGAATTTGTAATTTTTATTAGTTATTGTGGATAGAACACTTATTTTTTAGGGGTCTGGTCACTAATATGACACAGTGAAATCAATATGAACATGTTACTGCACTGTAGTATGCAACATCAATAGATGATGCAATGCTACTGGTCATTTATCAATCATGACACTTAATTACTACTTTAAGTATTTAATCAGGCTTCTGATATGAGAAAAATCAGCTTCATGTAAAGGTCTGTGTGCAGCATGTTCTGCAGGCAAGTTCTTTCCACAAGTGTCCAAAATAAAGTGTGCTGTCCATATGAGAACTTGCTTCAATATGCACAAACCAGCATCAATCAAATCCCTTTGGATGAATGACTTAGAAGGACAGAGGAAATAATTCACAGCTCTGATTCTGTGGAGTTTGTTATGAATTTCAAAGGTAAGAGGATTCCAGCACAAACAGGGAAGCATCCTCTTCCATAGTTTCTCTCTCTTTGCTGACTGTTATTGTAGCCTAAAGGAATGACTTCCTAGCACTCTCATTGCTATATTGTGACCACAGAAATATGTAGTACATACAGTTAATCCATAGCTGTAAAGATACTTTAAACATGTATACACAGTACAAAGGTTTCAGGATTAAAGCTACAAAGGGAATTTAAATAATTTATGAACAGTTATCAGAGGACATGGTCGCTCATCACAATGAAGCTTTAGATTAGGTGATTTACAACCCCCTTTCAATAATATATCTTGCAAATTAAGGTAAGAACTTCCAAATGCGGTCCAAATGCTGTAATAAATTAAGGACTTAAGACTGTTCTCATTTTGATTTAGAATATACCTTTAATTCCAAATTTCAGAAGCATTACTAAATTGAGCAAGATCTAAGTCACAAAAAAATTCTGCCTAAATCCCAACTTTACTAAGAACCTTGAAGTCCATTGTTTTTTTTCTTAATTTTAAGCATGGTCATGGTTTCTAAAACTGATTATCGATTTTGGTGTTTCAAGCTGAAATAACACAGACCAAATTTTCAGGAAGCAGACTGTAAGAGTTCTGCATTGCAAATCAGTTTAGAAGGCTGTAATTTTTTACTCATGGTAATTTTTGTAGACTCTTGGTCATGGTATTTAGAAATACAGCAACTTGAGTTCTTTCAATTGTACTGCAATGTTCACTGTATAACAAATCAAGAAATATCTTTTGAAATCTGTTTGCTTGTTCAGACAATCCCCCAGAACAGGATGGGATATTTAGGAATACAGCTTAAAGCACATAGTTTAAAGTAACAATGCTACTTCTTTAATAAAATTCTATGCCTTCTTTTCAACTGTAGGACACAGCTTTAGGCAGATTTTATTAATTTTAAAAAAAAATTAATTCTTTTAAGAAGTTGAATAAACTCCACAAAGCATGCCAATTAGCAGGCACAGATGCCCACAATTCACATGCTAATAAAGCACTTTACGATTAGTCACAAAAAAAACCCAAACCAAACCAAGAACATGAAGGCTGACAATACACATTTAGTTTTTGCTTTAATGATCAGTGATATTTTCTAAATAGATAATACCATAAAAAGGCAGACTTACTTTACCTGCAGAATAAGTATAACAAAGGAGTGTACTCTTGCAATGTAGATACACGAGAAAAAAATTAGAAGGCACTCAAAAACAACTATAAGAAACCTCACATTTTACATTATGATCCATATAATTATTATTTCTAACTATCCAAAATATTTAATTTCAGTAACACAGTATATTTTGTATGTGATATGCAATCAGTTTCCACAGCCACAGACACAACATGGAAGTATGAGTATGGCTGAAGCTGTTTTAATCCACCATGAAAGATAAATGTTCTTCCCCAGGCTGCAACATTTGTATCCAAGTTCTTAATTGCTTTCCATGCCCTAACAGTTTTTCTTTTTACACTGATGTACTTTCCTGGACTCCTGATCACTCCCCTAGGCCGAAAAATCATTATGGAGTTTTACATATTCTGTCCAAAATAGTACTTTTGCCACTAATTATTTCCCTATCTCATTCTTTAAGAAGTTTCTACAACTACAACTGAAATTAAATGGATAAAATTGTAATTTTACCAGTAGATGAGAGGCATAATATATAGGTTTGGCTTGCAGTTTTGGTTTTTTGTTTTTTTTTTCTTGGTTTTTGGTTTGGTTTTCTTTTGTGTTTTTTTTCCAAAATGATACAGAATGTATATTGCAATACTGTATTTCATATAATGTATTGCAATGTATGGGTATTTATGTATCATATACATTGGATAAATGAGGGGGTTTTTTAGGCAAGAAGCAATAATAGCAGAAGTTATTGACAATGTTATAGTTTATCTCTTAGAAAATTCAGGGAACACCATTTAATGTTAATTATACTAAAAGTACAGGCATTCTATAGTGAATAAACTTTAAATATCTTTCTATACGAAAATCAACACTCAATTAAATGCAACAGAAAGCTTATATTTGAAGGAACTAAAGGGGTCAGAAAATATCAAAATGCAGCTATTTGTTCTCACTTATAATTACATACATCTGTTTGAATAAAACATTTAGTTATGCATAAAATGCATAACCAAGTGTACTTCATTAAAGATGAGTAAGCAACCTATAAAAATACTGAGAAGAAAATAAAGTAGTATAAATTCTCAGGAGTATTAAACAAAAGCCAAGGAGATAATTACTTTATGTAGAATATTAGCACAATATCCTGGAATTATGTCATATAAACCCAGAGCAACTGTTTATCAAATAGTACAATTTTGAAAACTGTTTAATCCACAGAATAAAATAAAAAAAACTAGGATCAATAGTAGTCTTTCAATGGACATTTTTATATTTTATGAGAGATCTTGAATGATCAAAGTTTTTGTTGTTTTATTAGTTCATCTAGACTTCTCTGGTTTCTGTTTCACTATTCAATGTAGACACATAGCAGTGGACAAAAATCCACATGGTAGCACGCGAAGTGAAAAAAGCTCAAATTCTTGAAATTCAGGCTTATAAAGGCCATGGGACCTATTTAAAAACAGAAAACATAATGTGCTTCTAAGTGCACTGTAAGACTTGCTTGAGCAACTTCCTGAAGATTGTACTAGAAAGCCTGAACAGACCAGACTGCTTAAGTTTGGTCAACTCCTTCACCAGATTCCTACGAGTCTCATTACTGGATAGATCCAACCGTGCTTCAAGAATACCGAAGTATTCTCACCTCCTTTCAACGTTGCATTGTAGATGTCATTAGAAAAACTCAGATTGCCCTAAGGATTATCAGTAGTCAAATAATAATAAAATAAATCTTGGATTATGCCAGATGTATAGAAGTGAAAGACTGTACAGAGTACACAACATAAAAGCTACGAAATGTATCAGCCTATAATTTGACAATACATCATTTATAAGTTGTTTTTATTCTGTACAGGCTAAAGACAAACAGAAATATGCTTTGTGTGCAGTAAGTCTTCTTCATAGACAGCAGAATGAGTGTTGTGGGGTTATTCACTGTATTTCATATTACCTGAAGTGCCAGTTTTGCTAAAGGTTGATGTGTTGGTAGAGTTCAAGATCTCATTGGTAAACCTCAGCTCTGTTGGATATGTTTGTTTTGAACAACAGTAAGAAGTATACTTTTTCTACTGAATACTACATTTCTGAGCTGTGCAAAATTTTAGCTATATTTCCAAGACATATGAAACATTAACCTGTGCAGCAGCTATTATCTTTCGCCACAGTAATATCTTTAATGAGGCTAAGAGTCTGACTCTTAAGTGTTCCTCTCTCCTACAGATTTTATTACATAGGAATGGAGATCAAGGTTGCAAATGAAATGGTTTTGGAGCCTATAATTTGATACAGTTAGCAATATTACAGAACTATACCAAAACCCTGGTCACTGCAGTAATATTAAGCATGCAAAGGAAGATCTTTGTGTTTCATTCCCTACTGCTGCATGTGTTCCCTTGCCTCATTTCCAGGTCACTATCTCTGTCCTGTCTTGATCATTATGTTTAGCTTTTACAAGACCTTAACATGCAAAAGGTTAGGAAGGTTTCAGTGCAATTACACAGCCTCTGGGAACATTCCACCTACTAAAATAAACAGATCAGAAACCTAAATTCTCTGTAGGCATATTTTCAGCCAAGTCTAATTTTCTTCTGAATATTAAATACAGACGTAACTAGACAGCTTCCTCCCCCCACCCCATTTTAGTTCCATGAAGTGCTATATATAATGCACTATATGAGATTCGTTGAGTTCTTACTGGAATGAGAGCAAAGCAAGCTGTATTGTTGTGGACAATAGAAGTGCTACAGATGTCATTCACCTATGTGGAACTCTAGGCCTTTGATATGGTCCCCCAAAACATCCTTCTCTCTGAATTGGAGAGATATGGACTTGGTGGATAGAATATTTGGTGAACAAGGAGTTGGCCACATGGCCACATCCAGACAGTAGTGGTCAACAGCTCAATGTCCGGGTGGAGATTACTAAGGAGTGGTGTCCCTCAGGGGTCTGTACTGGGACTAGTGTGTTTTCACAGAATCACAGAATGTTAGGGATTGGAAGGGACCTCGAAAGATCATCTAGTCCAATCCCCCTGCCAGAACAGGAACACCTAGATCAGATCGCACAGGAACGCATCCAGGCGGGCTTTGAATGTCTCCAGAGAAGGAGACTCCAC
>VZTO01023036.1:45226-60308 GCA_013400615.1 Syrrhaptes paradoxus | reverse complement strand
GAGGGGGGGGCAAAAAGCCAGGAGATAGGTCTGATATAGATTATTCTTCTCCGTGGATGTGAAAATATCACCAGGATACATAGAAGCTTTTTCTTCAGCTTGAAGATGAATGTCAAAAAATAGTTAAGAAAGGTTATAGAGAATAGAGACTAATGCATTCCAGCAGATCTCCATTTTAAAGTCTTTTACCTTCATATTGAGTAACAGATATGGAAATGAAAAGAAAGATCTTGAAGCAAAAAGGACATGTGGGTATTTTCTTATAGAAGAAAAACAGCTTTTTAAACATCTTAACAAATACATGCTTAAAATCAAGTTTTACATAAACTTATTTATCATCTTTTGCTTTGTCTCAGCTACAGTAAAAGGCAAACGAGTGCCTTGGTTTCTCAAATACTAAGATTTGATCATGCAGTCCAATCATGTGTCAGTCCAATCATGTGTCAGTCACTGGACTTGTTTTAATTTTTTAAGTTGCAAATCAAGTTATTTATGAAATATATTACATTGTTAGTAACAAAGCGCATAACAGAAAAGAAGAACAGTATTTATGACTATAAATGTTTCCTTGTGTTTACCACATACAAGACTCCTTACATTTAGAGAAGGATTAATGAAACATTAACTGAAATTTTGTCTTTCAATTCTTAATAAATGGTGCTTATAGGCTAGCTTAAGCATATAAAATATTATTTCTTTGGTATTTTTTAACTCAAAATTCTATACTTTTGCTCTCAGTTCATATTAATAAAAAACAGGCAGCCTATTCTATTTATGAAAACCCAATTTAACTATGTAGTAATTAGACTGAAATCAAGATGGACTTAACTGCATTCAAACAATAAATCTCTCACAAAAGAGTTGTAATTTTATTTACTGTTATTATACAGTTATAACTGTGCATTAGAAAAATCAAAAATGCTTTCATCTTTAAAGAAAAATAAAATGTCCTTTGACATCAAACACACCTTCTAAAGACATCAGTCACTTCACTGAGAAAGCACTGCAACCTTGGCACTTGCACCCAAGAGACTGCTGTCAGTCTGCAGTCTGATGTCACTACAGAATTACAGTTTACAGAACATTATCAATGCCTGTTATATCCTCGGAGAAAGTAAGCTCTGCTGGCTGAACCTTCCAATTTACTCCCAAAGGCAGAAGAACAAAGCTGGCAAAACTACATAGCACATATTTTTTAAAATCTCTATAGGGACACAATTGCACTTATTAGCAATGTTATCTTGTGTTATAGATTAGAGTGAATACTAAGCAAATTTCCTTTGTCTACAATTAATAGGCAAAAAAACACAATCCACTAAGAAGTATATCAACATTATGGGCAATACATTCAAGAGAAATCAGGTATAAAAACAAAGCTGCCCAAAAGTAATTCAGAGTTTGGAGTTAAAAGAAAAAAAAAAATATCCTCCGAGCAGGACTAAATATGACACCAACCACATTTCATCTAGGCAACATCAAATGGTTTCTTTATTGCCAAACTTTCATTTATCACCCCCCCCCTCCAAAAAAAAAAAAAGAAACAAGTACACTTTACCCATCTCTAATCCTGTAAACATCGACTAATTAGATATATCTATGATTTTAAAGTTCTTTGTTCAAGTCTGAACAGAATCCTATCTTTGCTGTTAGGAAGATGAATAAGAAACTTTCTATCTCGGACTTTTTGCTTTGTTTAAAGCTTTTATCACAAAGATTTGCATGAGAGTAAACCAGAAAAAAATAAAACTATTTGTGCATGACTTGGTGACTTTTTGAGTGTGGGGGAAAAAAGGGTATTTGACATGTATTTTTAAATGAATGACTGTTGTGATCAGAATCTATAAATATATTCATAACTAAGTTCTCCCTTCCTATTTCCCAAATTTACTAACAGAATGGATGTGGGTGGGGAGGAGAGGTGCAGGAAAGGTGAAAAAAATCAGAACATGGGAAAAAAGTGGGAGTGTTACTAGTACATGATGATTAGGATTCCCTTTGCTCAGCAAGTCTGGCTTTGCGTACAAGCAATGATACAGACTTTGACACGGACCTTACTCATAGTCAGTTGAGGCTTAAGTATTTTGTTTTCTAGAGTAGCTTTTTGCAAACATTTAATTTTTACTAGGTGTTTCTTCTACTATACATTTTTGCATTCTTCAGTCTTCCTTCTTTAGATAGCACCAGCCTTTCATAGGATTTGAGTCTTTATTTTTTATCACAGTTCTAAAATGAATACTTGCAAGAGTGATGTCAATTCACAACTCAAACGTCTCTCTTCAGATCAAAACTGAAAACATTAGGCATCTCCCATTCTATTCTACTGAACAAAAAGCTACAAAAGACTGATCAAATTTGTCACCTATCTTTCTCCTTCAATAAGAAAAGTTTTACTCCTATAAGGTATATATTAAAAAAAAAAAAGCTTCAGTATGCTTCCTAAACTCTTTCACTAGATAAAAATATCCATCATTTGTCATAAGTGTCATCTCTTCTCCTTTAATGGATAAACCGATAAGACTTCTTCCTACTCAGNAAAAAAAAAAAAAAAAAAAAAAAAAAAAAAAAAAAAGGCAAAAGATCTCTTCTGTTAAAGAAAACATAATAAAGAAAAATTCCAAGTTCCCAGGAAACTTATCATGGCATTCCAGACGCTTCACTTTTTCCTATAAACAAAAGACAGAAAACAATATGCATTTGTGTTATCAGGAGAATAGAATCTGGAGGGGAAATAAAACACTAGGGCAGCAAAAACTGGCAACTACTGATTGATCTTTCTGCCTGAATGCATGAAAAGTAATCCCAGATGTCTGGATTGACATTATCTAATGAACAGACAATATTACTTCCTTTGACTTGTCCTAATTTTATTGTCATTTGTTTGAGCAAGCTAACCCTCTGGTATAAGAAAGAGGAAGGAAGGAAAGGAGGAACTGGAGAGGATGAAGGAAAATAGATAAGTTGGAGGATAGAGACATATTATTCACTGGAACTGCCACTTTGCTTACCACAATCAAACATCCTACAATTTAGCAGTCTGCTGTAACTTTAAAATGAACAGATCAAAATAATCCAGCTGTGCTCCATATTAAGTTAATTCCATAACTGTACAGAAGTTTCTCTCTTTATATTCTGGTAATTCTTTGTGAGAGCACAATAGATATGAGAAAAATAGTTAGCACATAAATCCAAATTCAAGGCAGTTATTACGAGCTTTCCTGTGGACTTCAGTGGGACTAGATTTATGCTCATACACTTGCTCTTTTTTCCTGAAATCCTAGCACATAACCCTAGGAACAGGAATAACACAAAAGGTAGTAGCTACTACTAAGGAGTAAACTGATCTACCACATCAGTAGAGTCAGATCCTTGGCACTTTCCGAGTTAGTGAAGCACACAACAGCACTGTTAGCATATGCCAAAGTTTAAATGGTTTTCTTCCAGTGCAGGCTACCAGACACCTGAGCAGTTCAACTAGAGTACAAGTTTTAATCAGAGTAAGCTACTAATCAAACAGCTTTTGTACAAGTGTCTGATTATTCTGTAATTATTCATGTTCTGCTTTTATCTGTGATGCTAGAAGCCACCACTGTATTCAGTGGGACAAACTGCAGGAGCTAAGTCCTAACTAGAGTTCTATGTAGTTAGCTCATCAAGCAGTAATTCCAAACACAGTTATCTAGAAAATCCAAGTTAGCAATTCAAGAATTATTATATTCCCTGATTTACTGAGTATTCTCTTCAGTACTGTTGCAAACCTTTATTTTTTTTGTGAAGTTATTTACGTAACTTCCTTATATTTAAATACAGAATTATGCAAGTGTCACTAGTTTTTCCATTTCAAGCCCTCAGATGTTATAGATAGACAATAACTCTCTGTTACTCTTCGGAGAATGCAGTATTTCTCAACACAAATCCAAAACACAGCCTCTTAATAGCTACTATGAAGAAAGTTAACTCTGACTCAGCTGAAATGAGGACAACAATTAACTTCCTTGTTTTTCTATTTCACGCAAAATAAGCAACCCTTCCTGTAAACCGATTACCTCTACAAGTTAAAACAGTATCAACCACTAAGCATCAGAAGATTTACAACTGCCTTCCATCTAATAACTAGCTGTGATACTACTATTAATTTGGTTTCCACCACAGCTAAGCATTTACCTCAATTGTTCAAGAACAGTTTTTCTCTTTTTAATTGCTAAGTCTATCAGGACTGGATGCCCAGCCTATCTTCTTAAGGCTTTCCTCCAATGACCGTAATACACAGCTCTGTCAAAAATCTGACATCTGCATTCCTGAAGACACAGAAAAGGAGGAATTGAGGAACATTAATGCAGTCCATAGTGATTACAGTCTCTCAGGAAACAGCTACTCCATTTTCTCACTGCAATGGATTAAGTGTGCACCCTCAGGATGTTTCTGTCAGAAAAAAATTATAGTATCTTCCTCCTGAACTTGGCCAGCAAAGCTGCATGGCATCAGACAAAAGACACTGGATCACTCCACTCCGCTTTACAGACTTATTATAATAAATTGTAGGAGGCGGCAGAAGAAAACTGACTTCTGATGAAGGCACGTACAATGATAATTTTTCATAGAAAACACTTGAGTTAGCTTTATGCAAGGACCATTCGGTGTCCATTGATCATATGCTCATGAAGAACGTAACTTGTTACTGACTAAAGGGTCTCAGTGGCAGAATTCACGAACAGGCTGGTGAAAGCATATGGTGTGATTTTTCTAGTTTTGACTGCTTGCAGAAACTGTTGACATCTTTCAGGAATAATTACATATTATATAAAACTGTATATAGCAGTTTAAGTATATATATATGTACACACACACAAACATACATATATAACAGCACATAGATACAAGCATAGGAGTAATGGATTACAGGAACTTTGTGCAATCAATATGCCATTACATAGTGTAGTGATAACTTGTTTTTTTCCTGGACCACCTGGAACTGCTGTACTAGGCAGTACGATTAACATGGCTAGTAAATATTCAAGCCTTTTTTAATGTAAGATGACCTAGAATATTTACACAAGAAATAACTAGCAGATGCATGAATAACTTAAGTCAACCACTCAGTAATAACTTCAGAGAAAAGACAGTAACTTCTCACATATTACATCTGAACACTATCATGCAGAATTATATCTTAAGTTGACCCATTCAAGAAACACAGGATAAATCACTCACCAGTTCTCCAGAGTCTGAAAACAAAGAAAAGCAAGTGCTCCAATTCAGAAGAACCCTTTGTCAAAAGAAATAAAGACCAGATAAAAGGAAATTGAATCGCTGATCATCTGAACCCTCAGAAGATAAATGTACAAATCCGTAGATCTTTGATTAATTCTAGAGAGAATTTTGAAACCACATTTTGCTTGTTTCATCAGTGCATTCATATTGAATTGCTTATGCAGACATACTGTTTCTTTAAAAAAAAAACACAAATAACTGATCAGGCCTACTCTGGCTCTTCAGATGTTCACTCATAGCTGCACAACACTCGGACCTCAACATTCAGGCCAGGTTTACTTCCCAAAGTATGCAATATGAACCTACAACATTTTAGTACATTTGAAATCTGAAATGCCAAAGCAAAAGTCTGCTTTCATTATATGTTGTGGTAGAATGGCCTTCATACTCATACAGAGTTCATTTTAGGGTAACCTAGTCATTCTAACCTCTTCTAAGAGGAAATCCAGGAACTATTACCAAGATTTCTCCCACGTCCACTGACAGACAGCGTCAGTACACACCACACCAAGCATGGCATGCACCACAATAGGCAGCCAATGCAAGGTGGAATCCTGGCAGCCTTTCAGTCCTTTCACCTTCAAACATGCGCACACACTTTTTCACAAAAAGAAAAAACCCAAACAAACAAAAAACATCAAAAACCCAAAACCCACTCACAAAACCACACCTCAGAGCTACTCAAAACAAACCAACCTGCCCCCCACTAAAGCCCATGTTCTTCCTGTGCCACAGGAGTGTGAGTCCACAGCAATCCACCTGGGGACCACATTCTTTCCTTAGAGTACTCCACAGCATAAACAGTAGTCGTTACAGCTACACAGAATACATTCCTTGTAAACCGAGAGTTACCAACCAGTCCTGAACCAAAAGTTATATATCCTGACTCTGAGACACTATATGCAGTTGCTTAATTCTTCCAGATATAGGATAAAATAAACAATTTTCTCTATGGATGATACCTGAATATAAGCCTATTTGCTATCTCTGCTTCCTGTTCAGGAACTAGTACTTGACATGATCAAAGTTGTCTCCTTTTTTTCTTTACCCCTCAATATACTCACATAATGAGTATCCAGATAATGATAAATGACCAAGTGTATATGATAGGATACTGACATATACTGCATAATTAACTATATACATAATCTATTTTTGAGTTCACTATCACCAAACATTGTGTCACATCTAGAAGTGCCAAAGATGAGTGCAAAATACTGAACAGCAAACAAAAGAATATTCCAAACTCATCTACTGTTCAGTGTTTTCTCTGTTTTAGAGAAAGGAGGCAATTTCCTCATTCCTCTTCAGCAGAAATACAGAGGAACACACAAGGTTCTTATTACAGCCTTGAATGCCAGAAAAGCTGGTGCTGGAAAGGACCTCTGGAGGTCATCTGGTCCAACCTTCTGTGGAAAGCAGGACCACAGACCAAGTTACCCAGGGTCCAACAAAGCTAAGAATTGAGTCTTGAATTTCATTCCCAGTAACAGGGATCCCACCAATTCCCTGGGCAACCTATCGCCAAGTTTGTTTTCAAGGTCTTACATCCAGACAGAATTTTCCCTGAAGTACCAGATACCTGTTGCTTTGCCCTGTCACTGTGCATTGTCATGAGGAGTGTGCCTCCATTTTCTTTAATGACCTTGTGGTATTGGAAGATTGTGCCTAGGCCCCCTTTGTTGGTATCTCAGCCTCTTCTCTAGGCTGGAAAAAAAAATACAAAAAAAACCCCCAGCAACTTTCTTCAAATGTTGTATTTTCAGCTCTGTTGAAACAACGACATGCTCCTGCCTTGTCTCATTCTATATGCTTGAGACAAAGCCACTAAGTTTTCCAACAATTCCCCCTATTCAAAAAGACTTTGAGAGTCAGTAGAGCCAGTGGTATCCAGCAAGGTTTTCCTTCTCCTCCTCAGTTTTGCTGATCTTTTAACATCACCTCCTTTAGCACACCTGTATTACCAAGTTAGTGCACATTTTTAGTACAAGTTTGTCTTGTCTCGAAGTTTTGCAGTATGCACTCAAGCTTACCACTGACGCACAAACTGGAATGTACATACACTGTCCTAGAACCATAAAAGATAAGTGAAACTGCAGCCCTTTCTTCTTTTTGTCATTTCCTTGAGATCTGCTGAGCTGTAGACCTGTGTACTGAGTAGCATCCCAAAATTATATGCATGATGCTAGATAAGTGTTTGCAATATACCAATTTACAGAGCTAGTCTGAGCAGCCTGTATTCAAACAGTAAAATTACATGCACAAACCAAAATAATTGTGGATTCTGCTAATAACTTGGAATGCAAGTTATAACAATAACAACAAATGCTATTAGGATACTTGTACAAAACAAGAAAACAGGTTGAGGTTTAAGTGCCACGTTGTACTCAGGACCTAACATATACTACCTTTTCAGAAAAAAATGTGCCCATGTTTAGTAGAGAATGATTTCCAATAACCTAAGTTTATGTATTTTAAGTGCAAAATGCCCATGGCATAATATACAATAATGCTATATGTTATTTAATGATAACTATTCATATTATTATTATATTTAGGCACTTGAACAACAGACATGGAACTGATATTGTAAAAGAATTTGCCATGCAATTGAAACAACAAAATTTCTTGCTCTAAAACGTCATGTCCTTAGTGTTATTTACTACAAATATCGTCATATTACGTAAAAATGTAGATAACCTTAAAAATGTAACAGCGCATTTTCCATATGCACACACTCTGGCTGTTCTAAAGTGGGTGCCTACAAATGCATCAGAATGTCCCATAACTGTGGGTCTGTTACTTGGATTCTACCCTATGNCCCCCTATTCAAAAAGACTTTGAGAGTCAGTAGAGCCAGTGGTATCCAGCAAGGTTTTCCTTCTCCTCCTCAGTTTTGCTGATCTTTTAACATCACCTCCTTTAGCACACCTGTATTACCAAGTTAGTGCACATTTTTAGTACAAGTTTGTCTTGTCTCGAAGTTTTGCAGTATGCACTCAAGCTTACCACTGACGCACAAACTGGAATGTACATACACTGTCCTAGAACCATAAAAGATAAGTGAAACTGCAGCCCTTTCTTCTTTTTGTCATTTCCTTGAGATCTGCTGAGCTGTAGACCTGTGTACTGAGTAGCATCCCAAAATTATATGCATGATGCTAGATAAGTGTTCGCAATATACCAATTTACAGAGCTAGTCTGAGCAGCCTGCATTCAAACAGTAAAATTATATGCACAAACCAAAATAATTGTGGATTCTGCTAATAACTTGGAATGCAAGTTATAACAATAACAACAAATGCTATTAGGATACTTGTACAAAACAAGAAAACAGGTTGAGGTTTAAGTGCCACGTTGTACTCGGGACCTAACATATACTACCTTTTCAGAAAAAAATGTGCCCATGTTTAGTAGAGAATGATTTCCAATAACCTAAGTTTATGTATTTTAAGTGCAAAATGCCCATGGCATAATATACAATAATGCTATATGTTATTTAATGATAACTATTCATATTATTATTATATTTAGGCACTTGAACAACAGACATGGAACTGATATTGTAAAAGAATTTGCCATGCAATTGAAACAACAAAATTTCTTGCTCTAAAACGTCATGTCCTTAGTGTTATTTACTACAAATATCGTCATATTACGTAAAAATGTAGATAACCTTAAAAATGTAACAGCGCATTTTCCATATGCACACACTCTGGCTGTTCTAAAGTGGGTGCCTACAAATGCATCAGAATGTCCCATAACTGTGGGTCTGTTACTTGGATTCTACCCTATGACAGACTCAATGTTTTCCTCACACAATGTATCAGAATTTCGCTTACATTATCCATTCACTAAATCTTACAAGTAACCTGTGACAGAGGCAGAAGTACCTTGGGACCACTTTTGAAATGCACCTGAAAAAGTCACCCTTCAGACTGAGTGAAGCAGGAAGCTTTGGATAGTAGCCAAATTAATATTCAGGACACTTTGTACTTGATTCTTTTATTGAATATGAGCAATAAGCAGTATATCTTCAGTTCTCACTCATCACTGTGAAATGTACATGAGCTTCTAGTAAACAGGCTGGCACATTTCTGGTGGTAACATCTTAAGGCTCTCTGCATGTCAGGGTTTTTTTTTCCCCCCACTTAACTAAACCCTTTTGCAAAAAAGAGTAATGTTCATGTAAGAAAACTGCATGATCTGAAACACTAAGAAGAAACCCTTTTCTAGACTTCCAAATCTGATTCTTTAAAATTCTTTCCACTGTCCATATGAATACTTGTAATTCTGGTTATAGCATAGTGATGCCTCAAAAGCCTTCTTTAATACCTGCTCCCTACGCAAATGCAAGTCATCATTTTACTTTACACACATTCAGCTGTAGCAAGGCAGATGAATTTTATGAAGACTATACTGATCCATCTCAAAAGCACAGTTCAGCCCACTATTGTTATAAAGATAAATAAACAGCCATTTTTGTTATGGCTTATGAGCTGAACCTCTTTCTTGTTTTGATAATTAGACAAAATCACCTTGCTTTATATTTGAGGCTCAAGCACACACAGACATGTAGATTTTTATACCACAAAGAAATGCAGCACAATTAGCATTCCAATCTTTTGCCATACCAACACTCTCTTCAAATAACAAACACAAATAAATTTTTAGTAAACTAAAAAATTCTGCAGTTTCAGGTTAAACAGTTGGATAAAGAATGAATCCAGGAGTTCTATGAATATTCATAAGAATATTAAATATGGAAAAATGTACAGAAAAAGACAGCTGGCCATTTAATTTACTCCATTCATCACTGGGATAATATTGACAACAACTATGTTGGCACCCGTGAGAAAAATCAGTACGCAGAAAGCCAAGAAGCTTTTGTGTATCTAAGATCTAAAGACTTAAGACTACTAAAACACGTTTGTGGTAACAGAGTAAATGATCATATTAAATTGGGTAAAACACTCTACTGTATGTGCTGTGGCTGAGAATTGACTGGAGATATATTTTCATCCCCACATATACCTTTTTTGAAATGCACAAGGCATTCATTACTCACTGTATTTCAGTAAGGGAGACACAGATTAGCACCATGGAGTTTAGATTTACATCTTTTGACATCTTTTTTAAAGTAATTGTGTTGAGTACTTAGAGAACTTTGATAGGACTGCCCCTATACAAGGTCCCAAAACAAGTCTTAATTTTCTTTATATTAACAGATTGCTAAACATTATCATTTGATGATAAAACAGCACAGAAATCTTTCCCTGATGCTTTTCCTAGTAAGACATAGTTGTTTGATCTATGCAGTGGTTTAAACCCTGGAATTCCATTCAAGCTCTCTACTAGCTAAAATTTTAACTGTGGCAATCTCTAACACATTAAATAAAGACGACATTCTGTTTCGTAAAAGCGTATAAGAATATTGTGATAATAGAAAGGTGGCTTATATACTTCAGTAAACTTATTTGTAAAGCTATTCACTCTTCATGTACAATAGTTGACATTCACTAACAATGCCGAAATGCCAGATCTTTTATATTCCATTCTGACACTGAATGCCTGTGTGTCTACAACCTTAGCAATCAACAGCTTTAAAACTGTATTGAGTTGAGACCTGGATTCCTGCTCATAGGATTTAATCTGTTTACTCAATAACTATATAATGGAAAAAAAGGCAAAAGCAATCTAGTGGTACACCCAAGACCTCTTCTCATGTTCACTGTACCTCAGATTAACAATCTTTGGTTATTTCTACTTCTCTCTCAAAATTACTTGTTGTACAATAATAAACAAACATGCTCTTTCTGTAGGACAGAAGTTATTAACTGAAGTCCCTTCAAAAGATGGCAGACTGGAAGACTGGCATTTCCACTGTCTGTGCAACTGCCCTAAACACTAAGAGTTGCCTGTAATCACTATTACTGTCCTTTTAAAAAGAGGATAAACTCCTTTCACTTAGCTGTTTACTCCTATAGAAAAAATAACAGATGTCTGGCTTATGAATGAAGAGATACTTTTAATGTACAGCCCTGAGTCAGTCTTTCTAGCCTTAAAGAGATGCAAGATTTCAGACAAAGCACTGTACACCTAGCATTTTCTATTGACCAGCTCGCTGCAGCCTCTCAATGCACACGTAGTCCTCTGAACACACCTAAAAAGTCAGACAGCTTCTCCATGAAGTGCCCTAACTAAGCAGACTAGATTGTTCGGCTTAATGTCCCTGAATTAAAATACATGTCTGACCATACTTGGTATATCCAACAAAATCCAGACCATACATAGCAAAGGCAGACAGTGATAAGTACGTATTCATTAGGAAAGGGCATCTTCAGCTTGTTTGCACTCTGGCTTCAATACAGTGTCAGATAAGGAGTGCAAAAAAGAGACAAGAAGAAAAATATCTTGCAAATTAGTATTGAAAGTGACACTAGAAAGGGATTAAGAGTACCCAGTAAATAAGAGACAAAGCCATTCAGATGTAAAGCAGATTAAATTAGTTTCCCAAACCAACACAGTAACACTTTTACCATTAATCCATAGAGTAAGTATCAATGGCAGACTGCAAGGACTACAGAGCCAGTCACTACCTGACTAGAGTCTACAAGCTTTCTACATAGATATCAAGAAATTGATTCACCACATAGCTGGATTTCAACCAACTGGCCTACCTAGGAAAACTCCTGACAATAAAGCACCTTTATATGATAATTGAGCTGCGAGATAAGATATATGTCTATTACATAAAGTGATTATTGACCATGAGAAGCTTTCAATTGAGTACAAAATTACTTTGTATAAGAGCTCTCCAGAGCCAGTGACAAAGGTTACATTTAGCTCTTTTAACACATAGTAAAAGCAAATGAGGCTTCCGCTGGCCTCCTGTATATCAAATCAAACTACAGAAAGAATACTTAGCAATGATAAAATTATTTCCACAGATTTTCATTCTGTCCAAAAGATAGTTTCCCCCCCCCCCAAAAAAAGTGTGCAGTAAATAAAACTAGTTGAATCAGAAATTCACTGACAGTGTGCTTTTCTCACCATCTACATATGTGCCTTAAAGCATGAAGATTTAACAATAGTGAAGATGGAAAATTCACTGAAGTAATAAGAAACTAATACACTAATTTCTGCTAAATTAACTGTAAAATAAATCAGAAATAACATTATTTCAAATAAACATAAAAAAGAAGAGATCCTTTACCAATTTAAAGACCATTATGATTTTTTTTACTTGAAATTTCTACCAAGTCGATTACAGAAAATTAAAATATGGAGGATAAATGGGACAATAAGAAAAACTGACAATTGAATCTAAAGAACAGGTTTCAAGGTTTTCAAAGGTTTTGAGTTTAAATCCAACTTGGACCAAGCATCAGGAAACTATAAATATGTTTCACAAAAATGAGACTAGACTAAGGTTTCAGTCATCTTACAAGAACACTGAATTCTTCAGCATTAAGAACACATATCCTAACAAATGAAGAAATTCAGTCAAGTTGAGCAATGTTCATGCTTTACCAGCTATTCTCGAATTAAAATTCTCACATAAATTTTGTGATTCTTTGTAGTTGCAAAGAAGAGAGACACAACCCTTCACTATTAGCAGGTTATATTACGTACTCAAAGGTGCGCACCTTACGGACACTTTTCAAAGGAAAACTATGGAGTATTACTATTTTCCAAGTTGCACTTTATACACTGTTCTTCAAGTGGAGAGTGATTTTCACTTTTTCTGATTTGCCAGGTAGTACTTTTAAAATGTTTGCATCATTTGTTTACATACACAAAACAGGTTATAATTTCTGCATAGACAAGATAACACTCAAAGCCAGAAACGAACATAAAGGATTTCTAATTTCATGTTGTGGTTTACAAAATAGCAGATTGTTTCAAAAGCAGAGTGCTTTTTATGCAAAAGAAACAGATGCATTGCACAGTTGATAATCTTTAAACTAATACAGTTCTCTCAAGTAGGAGCTGAGTTTACAAAAATAGTACAGCTTACACAAATTTACAGAAAAGCTTCATGTAAATTTTAACAAGAAATCATTAAATCTCTAGCAATCTCCCACTTGAAGAACACTCTTAAGTCTTTTATTTGTTTACATTTTAGTATCTTCAGAGAAAATGTGAAAAAGTAAAAGTTCACAAGATTAAAATAACCAAGAAAAATTACTGGTCCAGCAGAAAATTAAAAGTTTAGCTTCCAGTCCAGTGTAGTTTAGCATTCAGCATTTTCATAGTGGATTTCAGGTCTAGTAAGCTAATGAAATACATACATATTGATAAAAATATTTTTTTTAAAAAGAGACAAAGGGGCTTTTTTGTTTAATGGGTTTCAGTTTAATTATGAGACAATATTAGAAGGACTACATATCTTGAGTAAGTGTGGCATTTCTTTTAACTAAAGATGGTTTCATGAAGAAAAGTCCTAAGAAGAAACTGAAAAGAACAAGGCATGTGATAATTATGTCAAATGTGAAGAAAGGGATGTTTTCAAAACAGCAGGCATAGCCAAAGTACAAACTACACACTGTACACATTGACAATCCCTTAAATCATACAAGACCTTATCAGCGAGTTACAATTAATTTCTCATAAAAAGCTACTTGCATTTAAGTATTTTCATAGCAGTGACAACAACAAAATATTAAATACAGAGGACCTATCACTGCAATATTTACAACATGCAGTATATTTGGTAGTGTTTGTCAGAGTTCTGAGGAACAGAGAGCAAGCTGCAACAGCAAAAATCACACAAAGAAAAGGATTTACAATTTTTACTTTGCAGCGCAGCACACACTGTTCTTGTATTTGTTTGCAAGAATTATTATACTGGACAACAGACTGATTCTTGATTTCAAGAAACTGCAGATTTAATACAGTATATTATTTCTGCACATAACAAAGCATAACACCTTCAAATATTTAAAAGATAGTTAATGCAAAATTTATCCAGACAGGTTTGGTATTGTTCTCTGAACCTGGCACAAAGGTCTTCAATCACTGATGAAAGCTTTTGCTTTGTTCTGTAAAACCGAAGTTCATGATAGTGGTTTGAATGTATAATTCCTGAAATATCTTGCTTATGACAAATATTCTTCTCCTCATGAAATAGCATTTCTACTGTGGTTACTGAGGACATTTAAACAAAAAAAACACTAAACTTCTATCGTGGGTCCCCTCAGAGTCCAGACTCAGCAAAGTTTAAACATGTAATGATATTCATTCATCATCCTGGAGTACTGAAGGAGTGTTACGAAGTGTAGGATACAACTTCAGGAGCGTTTTTTGTTTTACTAGGGTTGAAATCAGGTTAGGAATATGGCCAAGGACATTAAGGGCAACAGGAAGAACTTCTATAGGTATATCAGCAATAAAGGGAGGACTAGGTAAAACGTGAGCCCCCTCCGGAAGAAAGCAGGAGAACTGGCAACCCAGGATATAGAGAAGGCTGAGGTACTTAAGTCCTTCACCTCAGTCTTCACTGGCAAGAGCTCATGACATACTGCCCAAGTTGCAGAAGGCAAAGGCAGTGACTGGGAAAGGGAAGAACTGCCAGCTGTAGGAGAAGATCAGGTTCAAGGCCATCTAAAGAACCTGAAGGTGCACAAGTCCACAGGACCTGATGACATACATCAGCAGGTCCTGAGGGAACTGGTGGATGAAGTTGCCAGACCACTATCCGTAATATTTGAGAAGTCGTGGCACTCTGGTGAAGTTCCCACAGACTGGAAAAGGGGAAACATAACCCCCATTTTTTAAAAAGGAAATAAGGAAGACCTGGGAAACTACAGGC
>VZTO01023036.1:0-35450 GCA_013400615.1 Syrrhaptes paradoxus | reverse complement strand
GCCGCCTCAGCCCGGACCGGCCCCCGCCGCCGCCGCTCCCCACGGCTCCACCTGCCGGGCGCCCGCCCGCCGCCGCTCCCCCACAGCGCGGAGGGGAGGGCAGAGCCGCCCCGCGCCCCAGCGCGCATCTTCCGCGCAGCCGGGCGCCAACACCCCGTCCATCCGTCCCTCCCTCCCTCCCGCCTCGGGGATCGGCAAGTGTCCCCCCTGCTGCGGGGGCGCCGTGCCTCCGGGGCTGTGCCCGGGCACCCACCGGCAGCCGCGCAGAAACGGTGTGGGAAACAAAGCGGGATTACCTCCAGGGGCAGGGGTCCGCGCGGGGGCGGCGGGCGAGGCGCCCCTCCGCAGGACGGTGCCTGTTGCACGGGCCCCGCGGGCTCTCTCCAGGGCAAAAAAAACCCAAAAAAACTTACCGCCACGACCGCGCTGCCAACTCGGGCGAGGGGCTCCAGGCGGCAGCTCCGGGGCACGGCTCGGACAAGACCCCTCTCCACATAAGGGCTGAGCTGCGCTCTGCAGAGCGGGACCCCCTCCTCCCCCCCCCCCCGGCTTCCCGCTGCGCAAACCCAATTAACCCCGCGCGCTCGCCCTCCTGCCACGGGCGAGGCGGGGGTGCGGAGCCAGCAGCAGCAAAGTTTGATAAATGAGCGGCTCCTGCAGTGACAGGGAACTACGGAGCAGAGACACCCTCCGCGCCGCGCCGGGCACAAGTGCAGAACAGAGGCACTCACCTGTCCGTTGTCCCTCCGGCCGCCGTGGAGGGGAAGGCGGGCAGGCGACAGACGCGTCCCCGCGCTCCGATCCCGTCCCTGGGCCCCAGCGGCGGGGAGGGAGGGCGCCGGGCAGAGGGGCCGCCCCGGGCCGGACAGGGCAGGCGCCCCGTCAGCGGAGCAGGTGAAGTGGGGCGGTCGCCGCCGCCGGAAAGCAAGACGTTTGGCTCTGAACTTTGCAGCTCCGGGCACAACCAAACAAACAGAGCCCAGGAAAGACCTCTCGCAGCCGATCTCAGCCTGCTCGGCAGCCGCTGCCACTCTTATTGGTGCGGAGGTTATTTATTTATTTGATTTCTCCCCCCCCCCTCCTCTACACACACACCCCCCTTCCCTTCCTTTCCACGTCCCCTTCCCTCCCCCCTCCCCGCCCGCACACCGCCGAGCTGTCCCCGATCCCGCAGCGCGTCCGCGGCTGCTGTGCGGCCGGTGCAGCCCGCTGCCCGGGTGGCGGGCGAGGGGCGGGCGCGCCGCGGGGAGGCGGGCGCAGGGGCGGGCGGCAGGGAGCAGGGCAGCCGCCGCGCCACTGCCGGGAGAGAGCGGTGAGCGGGCGGGAGGGAGGTGCCCCCGGACGCCCTGTGCCCCTCACCGAGGCGTGATCCCCCCCCTTGCCCCTGGCCGCCGCCGGGACAGGGCAGTCAGGCAGGAGGATGCTTGGTCACCGCCGCCGGGAAGGAGGGTGGCCGGCGTGTACCGGGCAGCTGCTGCGAGGAGCCCGGGGGGAGGCCCGGGGCGGCGCGCTGCGGCCCCCGCCCGTGGAGAGCCCCGGCGGCGCGGTGCGGCAGCGGCGGGAACGGGCGCGCACGGGGGGAACGGGCACGCTGGTGTACATGCCAGTGCCTCCATGTGTGCGTGTGTTCGTGTACGTGTGTCTCTGGTAAGGCTGCACGAAGGTTGTTTTGGCGGCAGCTCCCGGCTCGGCAGCCGCAGTGCACTTTGTGTGCGTCGCTTTTACGTTTTGCTGTAGCGTGTGCGTGAGCAGTGCAGAGCGAGCTTCCTTTCACTTCTGTCTTACCGGCTGCTGAACCTTTGTGTGCTGGCTTTTTTTGCCCTTTTGCTTCCCCAGTCCCCCAAATCCACCTGCAACTGGAGCAACACAGCACTCTCACCTGTCCGTGCCGTAGGGCCAAGCACACCGCTGCGGATTGTCGCAAGGAAAGGGAGCGCCAGTTACCAGCTGCGGAGGGGAGGCTGCAGGAAGGGTTCCCTTCACTCCGCCTGCAGTAGCCGTCCTCGCTCAGCTTCTCATTGCAGCTGTCAGTGGAAAAGAACATTTCTGTCCCACAGTGGCTGTTTTTATCCCGCTGTACACACACGTGACAGACAAAATATTGTCATTCTTGTCTTCTCTCCCATCCCTCCCACTTTGGAAATCAGGGTTCAAATGAGATGTCCCAGTGGTAGAAGCCAGAAATGTAAAATTATGAAGTTGGTACAAACTCTTCCAGATACTCTAATGGGGGGCTTGTTTGGTTGGGTTTTCCTGGATAAAATTCCCACTCTTTTCTTCTAGCAGTAAATAGATATTCTGAATGTTCTTTTTCACTTCCAGGGAAAAAAAACAAAACAAAACAAAACAAAAAAAAACCACAACAACTTACAGCGCAACACTAAACAAATGAGGAAATCACAAGCGTGCTTAGATAATACAGTTATTCAGCAATATTACTAGGTAATAAAGTATAAATTATATCTGTATTTCTCTTCAGGTGACACGACGTAGAGATGTAAAGATTGCTTTTATCCTAAGTCAGTCAATGAATTTATGTAGATTTGTCATTTCAAACAAGGTACAGATCTTTCTTTGTGCAGCTACTCTGTAATTTTACCTTTGTCAACTGAAGACAATAAACCAGAAAGATTAATGTACATTTTGTCTTCAGTAGTAAATTCTATTGTCAGATGGGGAGAACTTTTTATTCAAAGAGTTGGATCAATAGTTGACTTTGTTTTGATGCATTTATTTAAGAAGCTACTTAAAAAGAGTGAAGTTCATGCTCTTCACATCCTTAAAGAAATCTCTCAAAGGCAATTATTCTGTTTGCCAATCTAGCGGTCACTGCCATGCAGCAACAAAAAGCATGAAAGCTAGATGTGGAAATCCCTTTGGGCTCAGACAGTGCTTTCGGAATGGAAGAAGAACAGTAGGAAATTAAAAAGTGGAATGCACTTTAAAAAATCTCTTTGAATGTTTCAAACAGCTTGCTTTGAATAGGTGAAGTTTCATCTCTAACCAATAAGCTTCAAGGTCAATGAAATCCAAATGACAAATGTGTTCCATGCCTGAAAAAATGTTACCAATTTGAGGTAACATTTGGTGAGCAATATTTAAAAGGTTGACTGACTGACGAACTCTCAGCGGTCAGCAAGTATTTGTTCAGAAGAGCACAGAGTGACGCATTTTCAAAATGTGGGAGATTAATGAAGATGCTACTTTACTAATGATGGGCCTGTAACAACACTTGCCGAAGTCAGTGAGAAGACCCTCAGAGATTTCAGTTAAATTTAGTTTGACACTTATGCTATAATAGACTATTTTAAATTTCAACTGTTTCACAGGTCTTGAAAAGCTATTTATTTATGAGTAAACTGAGACTCTTATTTTTATATGGATTCTAAGAAAAGGAAAAAGGAAGCAAAAAAAAAAAACCAGCAAACCCCCTAACAAAAGTTATAGTATACTAGCATATTGTATCTGCTTCCATCAAAATGAATTCCTGAGGCAGGTGGATCCACCTCAACAGGAATTTGACTTCGTCAAAGTCAAGCTAATAATGAATTTAGTGGCTACTTAATATATTGACTGTTCATGTGAGTTATGCAAGCAGAATATTATTCAGTGTTCTGAAGTCATAGCTGAGAAATATACAAGAAGGCTAGCAATAAATAGCTAAAATTAAGAAAACCAGGAAAAAAAAAAACATAATTGAAAAGAAAAAGAAAAAAAGCGAAGCTATGTTTTCTAAAATTTCATCTTGTTTACTTGCCTTCATTTGGCTTCTTTCATCATTTAAATCCCTGTGATCTTGCTCATGGCATTTTTGTCAGTTTCAAATTGAGATTGCTAAATAAAAAAATGCGTCCCCACTGCCACCCACAAACACTGATACAACCTTAAAACTAGCTTTCTTTATTCTAATAAAATAGCCTGTTTTCCATCTGGACTCTTAAAATACTACTTCTAAGGGTTGAAAGATCCAGTATTAATATTAGCTCTTAATATTAGTGTTAATATTTTCAAATGCTTATTCAAATCAGTCTAATCTGAGGAAGTTTTGTTTAAATATCAAGAGAGATCATCAGTAAGATGTTTCTGCAAAACAAACACTGTTTTTACCCCCAGCAATTTTATCTGTGCAAGAGGCTTTTTACGAAAAAGATGGATTTTTCTTCACAGCTGAACAGGCAAGTTTCCACTCCTTTTTCAATTTCTTTTCAGGTAGCTGAAATGCTTTTGATCACAATTTATAAATACATCAGGCAAAGCTGTGAGTAAACTAGCAAGAATATATTGGACAGTTAGAGTTTTAAAATTGTATAGAAAATCATGTGCCGGTGTATGTTAAAAAAAATCAAGAATTCTGCACGAGTGCATGTTAAATTTATGGGTAGGTAACATCTAATATATTATGAACTCTTACCTAATTATTACAGTCTTATAAAAATTTAATGAATAGGTTTTTCACCTATCCAGAATTTGGAATATTTTAGTACTGTGAGCCTTTCAAAGGCAATAAAAGGTAGGAATTCTTCCTTTTTCAGACCCAAGAAGCAAAGGGTTGCATTTACCTTAGCCAGTCCAAGGGCTACTAGAGAATTCAGTCTTTGGCCTGTTCTCCAGCTTCTGTAAACAAAGATGAATATATATAACTACTTAGAAGAAGTGTGCTAATGTTGCATATTTTAAAATAAATAGATGTCAATAAACAGATATGGAAGAGCGAAAAACTATCATAAATGCTGGAAAAAGGAGAGAAAGTCTGTAGCCTTTTGAGAAAATGTTGATACTCTCAGACTACTGTGTTGGGGAAAGATTATTTCTTCCCTGTAAATTAAGCCTTTAAGCTGAGGTGATTGGAATGCATTTCAGTAGTAAGTACTGGGTCTGACAACCACTTACTTTTCCTATTAGGTTAGGAGAAAATGATGGCTTCTAAGGAAACATACAACCACAGGTGAGGTCAATGGCTTCCAGATAAAAGAGAAAGAGCAGCTGCCTTTGGTAGTTGGAGTTCTGTACAGTCTGTTTCTATTCTGGTAACAAAGAAAATCTGCATCTTCTGACCTCATGGCAGGGCAGCAGAGGGGGAGGCACAGATCTCTTCTCACTGATGACCAGCGATAGGACATGGGGAAATGGAATGAAGCTATGTCAGGGGAAGTTCAGGTTGGACATTAGGAAAAGGTTCTTCACTGAGAGGGTGGTCGGTCACCAGAACAGGCTCCCCAGGGAAGGGATCATGGCACCAAGCCTGTCCGAGAATCTGGATGATACTCTGAGTCATATGGTTTAGTTTTAGGTAGTCCTGTGAGGAGCAGGGAGTTGGATTTGATGATCCTTCTGTGATCCTTCTGACTTGAGATATTCTGTGATTCTATTCTGTGAAAGATAGGGTTGTCACACAGACCATTATCATTACTGTAACTCTGAAACTTTCACATATGGCTCTGTGTCACCTGTGTCCCTCAGCAACCAGGAAGAGCTTCTTCATCTGTGTCAGATGCATTGATAGATTTTCATGTATGTCATAAAGGGAGCTTAGAAGAGTAGTGTTTTGCATATTTTGAGGATGCTTGAATACCATTCACTGAGGCAATATGCTGTAATTGTCATGATTCTCTGGCATTTGCCCAGAGATTAGCACTGCTCGAGTCAGAGCTGTAGAGCTGAACCATAAAAGCTTCCAAAGTAGTGTGTTTTAGAGCATGTTGATGGGTGGCCTACTGCTGCAAAACATGTCTGAAGGGCTGAAGTTGAAACTGATGTGAGCTGGATTAGAAAAGTGCATGTGATCCTGAGCAGTGTGTTGTTTCTGATTTGTAGTGAATCAACACTTATAATGCTTTCTGTAATAGAACAATGGTGGGGCTTTTTTTTATTTTCTTTTTTTTTTTTTCCCTGAGACATTTCAGTGAGAATCAGGTATATTAAGCAATTTCTGTTGTGACTTGCCTCTGACTGGGCAGTCATGCATAATGGACAGATATTTATACTGTGTCTTGCAAGTTGAGCCTTTTCCACCATGTGTTGTCTTTTAAAAATATTGGGTACCGTAAATGTTCAGAATAACCATATCTTCTGCTAGTGATACTTTTTATTCAGCACTCGGGTACTTCCTGCTGGCCATGTAAATATTGACATAAAGTTGTATATCTTATTAAGCAAGACACAAAAAATGTCTTGCACCTGGAGAGACTACTTGATAGAAAGGTCTAAGAGAAGATGAAGGTAACCTTTCTAATTCCCTGAAACAGGGAAATAACCAAAAGTGAAAGATATATGCTATAATTTCCAGGTTAGTCGGTACAATATGACAAGGTAAATGCTGACAGTTTAACTGCACATAAATGTTCTTAGTAAGAAGAATACAGTGAAGAAAAACATAGACAGCATCTTTGATTCAAGCTCTGTTTTGAGCCATGCAGTGACAGATCTTGGGAGAGTTTTCAAGGAAATCATCTCTATGTGCTTGTCTGTGCTTAGACATCACCTTACATGGCAAACAGCTTTTTGATAAGGGGGGGTATTAGGTGAGAGGCATCTTTGATTTCGTCCAGTCTGGCTGCTCTGCATGGTATTGGAACCTCTTCCGCAGCTCGTACTGGAAAAAAGCAATCCTGTTTCATTGTAATGGTCCTATTGAGTGTTTTGTAATAATATACACACTTCAGAAAAATCCCGCCACGTTTGGAAAAAGTTTGCTTCAAGGCTTCACAGGATTATGAACTCATAAAATCAAGAAGCTGCTGTGGTAGCTATCTGTCACTGTAATAGTGAGAACTTATGTTAACAAGCAAAATTTAAAGATGAAATCTCATATATAATAGAGATGTCTGGAAGAGATATCTGAACAAATTAACTGAAAGAGAGCTTAACTGTTAAAATTACTTGTCTAAAGTAATACATTTTACAACTGGAATTTTTTATATAATGATAGATATTTGACATTTATAGGTGGAAAATAAAATGTTTGGTTTTCTACTGCTTTTCAAATAGATGTTATAATTTTAATTTTAATTTATTTTGTTTTGCCTTCTGAAATTATTGTACCAATTGGCTTCATATAATGGAATTAAAACACTTGTTATGCTTTTTTACATTCAGCACTCTTGATCTGAAGCTAATATATTTTGCAGACTTGTGGTCTGTATTGCTCCTGTGTACACAGACAAATGTCTGCTAAAATGAACTGTTTGCAGAATGATATATATGCAGATGACCCATGTATATAGTGAAGTTTGTAAAAACTAGATTGCCACAGGGAGGAACTGCATTTTGAAGTGTTCATAGTGTTGATATTTAAAACCACTGTTTTTCAGTTCCTAGAAATCTCTGCTCACGGACTTCCTAACCTGGAAACATTTATGCACATGATCAATTTTTTACCTGAAATTTGATATTTAGACAATTTGTTCATAGCTGTGAGGAAGGAAGATGGCTGGAATATTTCCTCTTCTAAACCTGTTTGTTTATTGTTGTTTTTTTTTTAATTCTCTTCTTTACTTCCTAAGAAAAATGGAATTGCTATTTGGGAATTCAATTTAGGAGATGTATAGCTAGATACTCTACATGCACTCGTTCCACTTTGGACTTTATTGGGCTAGATAAAGATGAATTAATCATTGTAATGGAAGTTTACAGTTGCCTAGGGACCAGTGGTTTTAAGTCGATGATACTGTTGGTAAACAGAGGAAGGTCCATAGCAGTATTGTGGAGAACTGATACCTCAAAAAGGCTAATTTCTCGAAGTTAAACATGTTGTGAATGACATTATTTGGAAATAAAAGTGTAAGTAGATATGAGACTGTGGCTGAAAGGTAAAGTAAAGAAGAGGCAGCTTAGCAGATAAGCACTGTACCATGATTGTGGAAAGCATCTTCTGAAAACCCAACTTTGTTTGGTGACTATATGAGGACACCAGTTAGGGAAAAACATGTGAATAAGATCAGAGTGTAAGAAGTGGGAAGTTAAATGTAATTTGATATGAACTAGAAGCTATGAAGTATAGTGGAAGCAAGACCAAGGAACAATCATTGGCTTAGTGAAGGACAATAGACTATATATTACATCATATTGAGGGAAAAAGGGAATATCTCCTTATATATATAAATGGCATCATTAAAAGTATAAGAAAAATCAAATTGCTCGTAATGACAGAAAAAAGGAAAGTGTTCAATATCTATTTCTTTTATGTTTCTGGAAAGAAGTAGGAGAGTGAACTCGTATTTCATAATGATGGTGAAGTATTTTCTAACCAATTAGTTTCCAAGGAAAGCATTAAGCAGTTTTTTAATGATGAATATTTGAAAGCAGCTGATTCAAATGAACAGAATTCAGAAGTAGATATATACTGTATTCATTTTAGAGGAATCTTGGAATATTCTAGAAACTCCTGGAAGCAGTGAATGTAGTATTAAAGCTTAAAAAAATAAAATAGAAACCCCAGCAACGTGAGCGATGTAAAAGAGAAGCTAATAGAATGGTGAGGTGGGTGTCTATACATAACAGTTCAAAAGCTTTGAACACAGAGCATTACTGCTAGAATTCAAGGCAGAAGGTTTTTGGAAGATAAAGTCTTGTCAAACAAATGTGAATTCTTTCTTTGAGAATGTTAAAAGTTTGGCTGATAAAAGTAAGTGCTTTTATACAGCTGCCTGGATAGTTGTATACTTAGATACATAAGCAACACTTTCAAAACTGGGATTATACCCTTGAAAGTAATTATTCTGAAAATAATTAAAAGGTCATAAAATAGATAGTTGAGTCACTATCATCCACATACGCACACTACCATGTTACGTTTAAAAGGATTTTTCTCTTTATTTGTCATATGTAGAAATAAGTAGTGGGTAGGAGAATAGAGATGAAATTGTTCACCTGTATAATATAGATAAAGTTGATAGAAGAATGTTATATCAGCTCCTTATGCCCAGACAATAAAACAAACCTGAAAAGTAGTAAACTTAGAGAAAAGAGCCCTAAGTGCTTGGAAACTGGAGAAAATGTCTAATATTAAGTATGGAAAGAGATTACTTAGGTGGTAAGAGAAGAAAATATCAGATATGGTGAATTTTTCAGTGTAATGGAGAAAGACTTAATAGCCTGTCTTTCTGGAGATTGCCACCGGAACTCTTTAAAGTGTAAATAGAGTATGTATTTTTCGTAATGAGATCAACAAACTACCAATAACAACGGCAAATTCTGCATTCCTTCAGGTATTCAAATAAAATCTACATCTGTCTTTTAATCAGGTGCAGATTATGCTTTAACCAAATAAAACATTTACATTTAAGTCTGAGGCACAATGGCCTATGATCTAGCTGGTTCTTTTTGTCCTTGAATACTCTGATCAATGTGATTTGTAAGTATACAATTTTAGTTGTTTTCAAAGAAGTCTGTCTGAGCCAAGTTTGTGGAACAACATGTTAACTCCTGTTATTTAGCACCGAATTTGCATGTAACACAATCTTCCTGTACTGATACACATAACGCTAGTATTTTCACCTCATGCTCCCCTTTCACCTTCTAATATTCCCTTAACTAATTGTTAAGAATTTTAGAAGATTCTAAACCTTTTGTATGTATAAAACTGGTCAAAGTTATGTCCATATATTCTAGTATTAAATTAAAATAGGTACTAAATATTCTAATATTACATTAGAATAGATACTAAATTATTTTACAGATATGTTAAACTTTTAAATTGAGAGGTACTTTATTACATTTTGGAATTGTAGAGCAAGGTCTTGTATTAAAAGATTATAATTTCCCTTTTAATAATGTGAAAGTAAAAATTACAGTATTCAATCAGGTCATCATAAGATTTTTTTCACTCTCATTTTCCATCAGCAGGAAATATCATAATGGATAGTTGCATAGTAAGTTCCCTGTAGAGGACATTGTTTATTCTGTTATTACCTCACCCTCGCTAATGAACAGCCAAGGATGCCCAATGGTCACATGTAAAATCATGTTTTGCTTTGCCTCATTTTTATTTCTTTCTCATTCCCATCAAGTTATCTTTGCCTTGTGTTTTCTAAATTTCTGTTCTTCATACAAGCCAGATGAGCAGTGTATGTGTCCTAATCAGTTGAGATAACCAGTGGTTCTACCCAGAGAGTCATCTTAACTAAACTCAGTAAGCTCTGACATCCAACCCCCATGGCTAACCTGCAATGCTTTGGATTTTTATATTTAATTTTCTCATCCAACAATCAGTCGATTTCCAAGCCTTAAACATTAATTTTCCAGTTATATTTTCCATGAGTCTTAGCAGTCTGAGATCTTGCTACCAAAAGGAAATCCTTGTGATGTTTAGTGTTATGTAGTGATGGAATTGTGATAACACCTTTCTTGAACAATTTTTTCTGTGTACAATAGTGTGTCAGCTGGGAAGAGGAACTTTTGGTAGTCACATCTGAGGGAAAATAAGCTGTTTTGCTCAGGAGGAAGGAAGGTGTGTTTTCTCCTTCCCTAATGTACATGATTTTGTTGTCTGCTGAGTTTCTGCCTGTATTACTTGGCAGAGAATTCAGCTTGCTTGTGCAAGCTCGCCGCTAAATAGATTACAAGGTTGACATGCGATATTTTTCCTTCATTATGCTAACTGTGACAAATGTCATTATCCATAGTTGCATCTTACTGGTTTTGTCCTGTTCTTTTATGTATATTCCTACTCTTCTACTATGAAATTTTAAAGCGCTGAATTACATAAGTCAATTAAGCATTTTGTTCAGACCCACACATACGTAAATGTAGGTGTGTTTATATAAATGTGTCTGTGTGTTTTCTTTTTGTTACCTTTCAATGTCAATGAACTTTTCTATGTTATTTCTAGCAAAGAACACCTGATTTCTTGCATATAATTTGCCAGAGGACCTCAAGAAAATTACAGTCTTAAATCTTGTGTTTAAAGTTCCTTAGACACTTTTGAAAATTAAATTTAAAAGGTTAAAGTCACATAAGAATATTTTGAAATGCTGCTTTACCTGTTTGATATCTGTCATTCTGCATGGTTTAATTGTATGCACTTGTACTCAGAATCTTTATCATGTCTACTTAAAGAAAAATCTTCCAATAGGCAACCTTCAGTTCCAATCCCCTTCTGTTTGTGCTCTTTTTCAAGGTGGGAACTGAAGTTCAGATGCTGCAGGAAGAATGACATTGAAAAATGTTGGAAGTTATTGGGATTTTTAATATACATATATATATATATATATCATAGAATGGTTTGGGTTGGAGGGGACCTTAAAGATCATATAGTTCCAACCCCCCTGCCATGGGCAGGGACACCTTCCACTAGACCAGGTTGCTCAAAGCCTCATCCAGCCTGGCCTTGAACATCTCCAGGGATGGGGCATCCACAGCTTCTCCGGGCAACCTGTTCCAGGGCCTCACTGCCCTCACAGTAAAATGTTTCTTCCCGATACCAAGTCTAAATCTGCCCTCTTTCAGCTTAAAACCGTTACCCCTCAGCCTATCACTACATGCCCTTTTAAAAATTCCACCTTTCTTCTAGGCCCCCTAAAGGTGCTGGAAGGCTGCTATAAGGTCTCCCTGGACCTTATTTTCTTTTGGCTGAACAACCCCAGCTCTCTCAGCCTGTCCTCTTATGGGAGGTGCTCCAGCCCTCTGATCATCTTTGTGGCTCTTGTCTGGACCTGCTCCAACTGGTCCATGTCCTTCTTGTGCAGAGGACCCCAAGCTGGACACAGTGGACGCAGTACTTCAGGTGGGGTCTCAAGAGAGCAGAGTAGAGGGGGAGAATCACCTCCCTCAGCCTGCTGGTCACGCTTCTCTTGATGCAGCCCAGGACATGGTTGGCGTTCTGGGCTGCAAGCGCACATTGCCACGTCATGTCCAGGTTTTCATCCTCGAGTACCCCCCAGTCCTTCTCCTCAGGGCTGCTCTCAATCCCTTTGTCCCCAGCCTGCACTGATACCAGGGATTGCCCCAACACAGATGCAGGACCTTACACTTGGCCTTTTTGAATGTCATGAGGTTCACATGGGACCCCTTTATTTATATTAATGAAGGTTCTGTAAACCACATAGGGGTACTTGTCCAACATTAAGGAATTGTAGAGCTTGTAGCTGGGGCAGTGAATCTGAGGATTTGTTTGCATATAGTGTTCTGTAAAAGCTAGATTAAGTTTGTACTTACAGCAAATACCTTGGGGAACTTCATTGTTTCAGGCTGAGACAAAAAACCCTTTTTGTGGCCCTCCTCTGGACTCCTTCCAACAGGTCCATGCCCGTCTTATGTTGAGGGCCCCACAGCTGGATGCAGTACTCAAGGTGGGGTCTCACGAGAGCAGAGCAGAGGGCACAGTCAACTCCCTCGACCTGCTGGTCACACTTATTTTGATGCAGCCCAGGACATGGTTGGCTTTCTGGGCTGCAAGTGCATATTGCAGGGTGATGTTCAACCTGTCATCAACCGGCACCCTCATGTCCTTCTCTTCAGGGCTGCTCTCAGTCCATTCTCCTCCCAGCCTGTATTTGTGTTTGGGGTTGCCCCAGCCCACGTGCAGGACCTTGTACTTGGCCTTGTTGAACTTCATGAAGTTTGCATGGGCCCACCTCTCAAGCCTGTCAAGGTCCCTCTGGATGGCATCCCTTCCCTCCAGTGTGTCAACTGCACCACACAGTTTAGTGTCATTGGCAAACTTGCTGAGGGTGCACTCAATCCCACTGTCCATGTCTCCAACAAAGATGTTAAATGACACCAGGCCCAATACCGACCCCTGAGCAATGCCGCTCATCACTTGTCTCCACTTGGACATCAAGCCACTGACCGCAACTCTTTAAGTGTGACCATCCAGCCAATTCCTTATCCACTGAGTGGTCCAGTGGTCAAATCCATGTCTTTCCAATTTAGGGACAAGAATGTCATGTGGGACAATGTCAAAGCTTTGCACAGGTCCAGATAGATGATGTCAGTTGCTCTTCCCTTGTCCACCAACACTGTAACCCCATCATAGGAGGCCACCAAATTTGTCAGGCATGATTTGCCTTTGGTGAAACTGTGCTGGCTGGCACCAATCACTTCCCTGTTTTCTGTGTGCCTTAGCATAGTTTCCAGGAGGATCTGCACCTGATCTTGCTGGGCACAGAGGTGAGACTGACCAGGCTGTGGTTCCCTGGATCTTCCTTTTTTCCTTTTCCTTTTAAAAATGATTACATATACATATATATATATATATGAACACATATATGTGTATATATGCGTGTTTATACATAGATGTGTATATGTCTATATATAAATAAATGTGTGTTTATATATTGCATCACTTCTGTAGGGATATTTGTTCTTTGGTTGGGTTTGTTTGGTGGTTTTGAATGCTACAGGATTTTGCAAAGCTTTACATGCTACTAGCCAGAAATGTAATACTGCTTTTTTTTTTTGGCTGAGTCACTATAGATAATTACATCCATTATAATCATCTGTTGTTTGTCAGTTGCTTAAAATATCGCTCCTAATATATATTAGTTCATCCTGTAACATTGAATTTCATTTGGTTTTGTCCTGGTTTCAGCTGGGACAGAGTTAACTTTCTTCACAGTAGCTAGTGTGAGGCTCTGTTTTGGATTTGTGCTGAGAAGAAGGCTGATAACATACTGATGTTTATAGTTGCTGGCAGGACAGTCAAGGACTTTTCAGCCTCTCTGCTGAGCCAGTGTCTGCAGGTGCAGGAGAAGCTGGGAAGGAGCACAGCCCCAGTTACTAGCCTAGGATTCGACCTTAGGTTTAGGACTGAGACCCAAATTAGCCAATGGTACATTCCATACCATGCACATCTTGGACAGTATATAGATGAGAATCTGTCCAGAAGTTCTCTCTCTGGGTCCCCTGGATCTTTTCACTCTCTCACTGAGCTCTCAATCTCTTGGACACTCAGTCTCATCTCTTTTCCAGGATTGCAGTTTTGGAACTCCCTCCTCTGTGATTGTTAGTCAAGAAGGAGCTGACCCTTGGTCACTGGGTGGTGAGCAGTTTCACTGTGTATCACTCATTTCTGTATTTGTATATTTGTGTGTTTGTGTGTATTAATATTATTATTATTATTATTATCACTATTTTCAATTTTGCTGTAGTTCAGTTATTAAACTGTTCTTATCTCAACCCATGAATCTCTTTTCTCTTTACCCCTTTAATTCTCTCCCCCATTGCTGGGAGGGGGAGGGAGAGTAAGTGGCTGTATGGAACTTGTTTGCCCCTAGCTGGGTTCAAAACCACAATAGTTTTCTCTAATCACCTGACATCTTGACATAACAGCTCATATAACTGTATGCCCTCTGCAAATTTCAGTATCTGCTTGACCCTTTACAGGAATACATATTGCAGTAAATAATGTGTTAATTAACACACTAACCTCTGGAGATAATGAAAACTGATGATTTAATTTTTCTTTTTTCTGTCTCTTTCTGATTAACCATGGCTTAATCCATGACAGAACTTTTCCTTTTGTCCCATGAGCAGTCACAGGTTTTACTGTCAATTTTATTTTGAAAATAAAAATTGGAATTATTCTTTTATATAATTTTATATTTTTATATTTTATAATATGAAAGTATATACTTTAGCTCTCCTTAGTAGAAGATATTCCTGTTGCACTAGCACTGTACAAATTAAGCAGAAATTCATGACTGGTTTTAAATATTTTCCTATATCATACCCTTTTAAAGCAATAGTTTTTGCTGGTATCCGTGATTTTAGAATCCTAGCTAGCATAGGATAAGTAGATTTGCTACCCTGCAGCCATTTTCATTTTCTGTTAACTACTGCATTAGAGCTCACAGTTCATCCAGATGACTCTAAGGCTCTAGCTGAACTCATGGATAACTGTTTCTAGGCCTAATGAAGTACAGCTTTTCAATTTATCTGTTTGTTCCAGTATTTTCTTACCACTAATGTTCAGAAACTTCGCACATGACTTATTCTATCTTCTGGAGCAAAGCAACAAAATAAAGCATTTGTCTGCTTTTTCTGATGTTATATTTTACGACCAGTTCTTTCTTAACTTTCCTTCATCCTTTATTTACATTTTCAAGAATTGTTTGTGTCTTTGGTTACTTACTTGTCATGCTCTGCTTTGGAGTCCTCCCGATTTACATCTTACATTTTTAACCTGCCAGAAATGATGCTCCTTTCTAGAGTAGAAGGATTGAATAATACAAAAGAAAGATTGTATCTGTCACTGACAGAGAAAAATAGTATATTTGTGCCTTATAGCATATGGATCGGTATATTTATTCATTGATTTATAGTACTAAGGTATTCTTATCAAAAATTCAATAATTTTCTAAACTTACTTTAGATGAAGAGGGGGGACACTGTGGGATCTGCCTGGGGAACATCCTTCTTAATATGACTTTTCCAGGAGACATCAGAGAAATTTTTGTTTCAAATTCCACCCACTTTGTTGAGTCAGCTTCACTCTGCATTTTTTCTACAGGGAGAAAAGTGTGGTAAATTAATCTTTACTTGCACTAAGAAGGTAATATTGCCCATATAGTATCATTATACTAAAATTTGTAAGGTACCTTTAAGAGCTTGTGTGCAAATCTAATCCTTCCACAATTGTCCATAGATCATATGGACTGACATTGTAAAGCTTTTTTGGAAGACTTCAGAAAAACAAAAATGAAAAATATCTGCCAATGACTTAAAAAAAACCTTATGAGATATTTGCTGTTTCAATAGCAAATTGAATTTAAGGTAGGTCTCCTATTTTGGAAGAAAAACACCTGCAAGTCAGTAATATAATGACTTTTCCTCATTTGTGGGAGAGACATAATTTCTGTTTCATAATTCTCTTTATATCCCTGTGCACATATGTCTTTTCCATTGAGCTGTTCACCATACATAGGACAGTGATCAATGTACAGGAAAAACGGGATTAAAGAACGTTTTAGTAAAGTTCAGAGGAAAACGGAAATTCTGCTAATGATCATGTTGGTTGTAGGAAATATCATCATAATATAGTCCATACTTAAGGATTATGCCTTAAGAAATATGTAGGACCCAATATATTCCTTAGAATCAAGGAACATAATACATAGAATATAATATATTAAATTGAATTAGTGAATTGCTTAAAATATATGTATTTTCCAAAAAAGGCAAGTGTTGTATATAAAGTGCAAGAAGATGACAGTATTAATTGTACTACATTTTGCAATTCATAACTTGTTTATACAAATTACATTTTCTAGGTGCATATCAGCATTTTTCTGCAGGAATGATTGTACTCCTATAGTCAGATCTTTCTATGAATGAGAATGACGTGAGGTCTTCTAAAATCTATGTTTGTGTTTTTATATAGAGAGAAATATGCATGTATATTTATACTTATGATTATTTTTTATTTTGTCTTCTTGCAAATAAGTTCAACTGAAATCAAAGCAGAATATAATCTAAAAGGTACCCAAGCTTTTGGCTGGACCCAATGACATAGTATTCCTGTTGAAAACACTTATATAGGATAAAAGTCTATTAACATGCAAATAAATATGTCAGGTCTCCACATCCAATTTAGGTTTCCCAGTGTCACTACAAAATCCACTAGACAAGCATCTGATATTTAAATTGCAGGAGTGCCATGTGTACGTCATCCACAACATTGTTAAGCTTTACCCCTATTAATGTTCATACAAGCTATTGAGATCAGCTAGTCAAAAGTTTCAGTGTAGTGGTACCACTCCTGTTGATTTGCATGGTTCTACAGAGGCAGCCTCTGTGGTAATACCTATATATAGTGCGATGAGAAAGATTATAAAGAAATCATGGTAGTAATGGAAATAAAAGAGCTGATTCAGATTTAAGAGTAATTACAATGGCTGTGATTGTTCTGCACCTAGTACTATTATGAAATCAGGAATTTATATATAAACTCTGAGAGATCTCATTTCATGTGTCTGTCCCGGTTGCTGTATGCTGTTCCATATGACTGCTTCGTGTCAGTGGAGCATGAAGCATCTGGGATCCATCTTTAATACAATCAGTACTACAGCAGCGTGGCAACAGATAGCTTAGAAGTTCCTTGCTTGGCTACTGGTAATACTGTAGCTACATAAGAAACCCCCGTGCTGTTTGGTATTATGTTGATTATTTCATTTTGGTAAGTTAATTGCTTTTATCCCCTTCTGCCCTTGCCACCTTTCCACCATGTTGAAGTCTCTGAAAAAATCTGTCATGAACAAAAGGAACAAAAAATTAAAATTGAAAAGCTTAGATGTACTCTCAGACAATGGGAGTATTGCAGTGCTGAGTACCCCATGGCATATTGTTAAGCCGATACTTAACTGTATTAAAAAACAAAAATTTTTTAAAAATGTGCTATTGCAGGTGATAGTGCAGATTATAATGAAACAATCTTGCTTACCTGATTTTTTTCCAAATCATTACATGTATATGCATTTTTGAGCTGCCTTATTCACTAGTTGTTGTTCATTGTCCTACACACTGATACTTAACTGCTTTTCAGCATATTTCGTATGCTTTTTTTATTCTTTACTCTTCATTTTGTTTTTTAAAGATGGTAATAAGGAAGTGTGAGTCCTTTCAAAACCTGTCACATGTTGATTGAATCTGTCTATTTTCCAATTCAAAATATGTTTTAGACATCTCCAAGATACCAAAAATAAGAGGTTCATATTAAATCTGTATATTGATGCCCAGCTCTGCGTTTCTTGTAAAGAAAGCTGTCACTAGCTGACCGAGTGTGCTAAAGAAATGAGAACTTGAGGGAAGAACCACTTCAAGCTTAACCCAGGCCAATGAAGTTATGTGAGCAGAAAAAGAGGTGCAATATAATAAATTGGCAGAGACCATTATTGTTTCTCCTATCAAGGTTATTTGTGTTCTGACTTTCAGAATGTTGCATGTTGCCTCAGAGACCTGGTGTCTGCCTCCCAGGAATTTTCCTGCATCTGTCCAAGGCTGAGATAGATTACAGAAATTAGATAATTTATCTTTATGTCAAAACAAGTGTATATATTTTACATATTACATTTTCCATTTTAAAAGTGGCTGAAGGGTAAAGTCATATAAAAATCAAAATCAGTATATAAAGGGCTATTGTATAAAATTTTTTAAATTTACTTTTTAAATAAGATTTTAGACACAATTTTGCAACACTTATTTTTCAAAATGTATCAAAGAATCTTATCATTAAGAACATTTAAGAATTTAGAAACCATACTTAAGATTTCTGGGAAAGATTTTTTTCCCCACTGGAATTGATGTATGTCAGACTATTTCTTTCTTCTTTCACAGAACAGGGAACGCTACACAATGTATCACATATTAAGAAGATAAAAACATTTAATTAAAACCAGTACTTACAGATGTTAAGCCACCTTCATCTTCCTCCTCTTTTTACTACTCCTCCTCTATCTGGAGCTAGAGATCTTCAAGTGAGTTTGTTAGGAAGTGGGATATAATTCCTTACTGACATCTAATTGATGTCTTCTATTCTCAATAGTTTTCAGTGATCCATTGTTTTTTCTTAATGACTAAGAATAAAATATTCTTTTGAACAGTGTGATTAAAACAGAAAAAATGAAAAGAAGACATTTTCATGGTTTAAATTTTGGAGCACCTGCAGCAAGTGAGGAGGAATATGAAAGAGGTAATAGAATAACTTTTAAAAAAGAAAAAGATAACTGTGGTTAGGTTTGAAAGATTATCAAGATGGAGTATCTATTACATATGTATGTATTTTAGAAGCAGATAACTTTCGAGGCAGATATTTGTAGATCCTCTGTTCAGTTCAGATCTCTACATCACAATGTGAAGAATCATGTTTCTTTAATTGCTTGTCTGCTTTCTGATGTCATCACTTTGCAGATTAGAAAAAAGAAAGAATAAAGAAAGACTTTATTAGATTCTATTTTTCAGTTTTAATAGGATCCTTTTTTCAGTGCTTTCTTTTTTAATATGTGGGATTTGTTTGGTTTGGGGTTTGGGTTTTTTTGTCCCTAAGCATCAAGTCTCTGTTTTAAAACTCCGCTGCACTGGCAATTTAATTCCTTTCCATCCTTACTGGAAAACATCAAAGAATCGGAAGGATTTTTTTTCTCCGAACATCCCAAGGCAGCAGTGAAATTTCCCAAACACTACCTATTGAACCTGAGCTTTCTTTACCCACACCTCCCTTCTTTCCTTATGAAAAGAGAGCTTCACAGAAATTTACAGTCAGCTGTTAATTTAAGTGAAATTTCAAAAGTCTTCAGAGAATCTGGCTGTAGCTGGGAGTCCTCCAGAAAGAAATGGTATTGCATGTTCCAATGTAATTAAACTGGCTTCAATAAAGTTAAAGGGGACAAGAATACTTACCTTTGGGATGGAATGCGTTCTTCCCTGATTTCTTATTTTCTTTTTTCATCTGGTTCTTCCTTCAATGAATTATTACCTCTTGTCTGCAAGAATAATAAGAAAAAAGTGAATATTTTAGCAAAATATAACATTTTCTCCAACCCAAAATACATTGCCAGAGAACAAAATTCTAAAGAAAAGATATAAAAGATATATAAAAGAATCTAGTGTGAATCTAGTGGTTTCACCAGCTGTGTGTCTGAGTTCAAAGGGAGGAATTATGAAGTTGCTCTTGTTGATTTTAATTTCTGTTTATGAATTGGTATTATAGTAAGGAATTCTCTCTCCTTGTGTTTTCTCTTCTGTTTCCAAGTGGGAATATATTCAGAAAGAGTAGAGAAACCATTAGGGTTTGCTTCTGAAAAGATGGTGGAATAATTTGATTACAGTAGACTTGGAAAATGAAATCTGTTTCCAAAGGTTTGTCTAAAACACCTCCTTAGATGGCATCTTTTTGGTAAATATCTTACTGTCTTTTGTTGTCTGTGTGATGCTCTGTAGTACAGAAAAAAAATTAAGATTATGCTCCTCTGAAGATCATTTATCCTTAACAAGCACCACTTTTAACTCATGACAGTAATTTTTCCCAAAGTGTAGCTTCAAATTCAGAAAGCATTTTCTCCATACATTTGAAGTCAGAATAGTCTCTCCTTTTCCAATCAGGAAATAAATAAATATTTATTATTATAAACAGTTTAAGATAACATCCTATTTTTGCAAATAATATCACAACCATTACACAATCAAATTTGTAGTTTTCAGTAAGATCTGTCATAAATCTGATGACAAAAGAATTGTTCACCAGTCTTTAACTGAATAGAGCTAGTAAAGTGCAAAATGCCTTTCCTAATAAAGTATCATAAATTGCAACTTAAATTAATTATTTCTCTTCCTTGTATAATTTAAGAAGTAAACTGCTTTATAGGAGGAAAATTTTTTGTAATTTTTTTTCATTGGTTGACATGGTTTTGTAATCAACTTATTTAGGTGGTCAACAGGAGTCAATGCAAGCTAAAGAATGCAACAATTATCTTTTATTTAAAGTATTGCAAAAATGTTTAACAGTGATGTGAAACGAGGAACTAAGTATTCTATTTCTGGATTTTCTATTGATTTCCTGCATGGTTTTGCACGAATAATTCTTCTGTTCTACAGTGAGTGTAACCCTGCTCTTTACATGCTCCTCGCCTGGTTATATTGACTGTTTGTGAAATGCAAGCTGTAAAATATATGAATTCTGTCACCTATTGTATTTCTTTGTGTGTAGTGTTTTGCAAATTGTCAAGTGCTCTAAAACAGTACTTGAAGGCATCATGAGGACTCATAAGAAGTATCCAGCAAGTACTGGATCTGGAAGTCTTAACAAATAAGCATTGATGAGATATACAATACTAAATGTAGCAATATTAATGTTCAGAATTTCAATGTGTCTATGTCTTTGTGTTGAGGAATTTTCAGGCACCTGAAATTTCTCATGTAAAGTGCTTTCGTAAGTGGCTTAACTCCACTGAAAATAATGGGTCAAATTTTAGTTAAATTGCTGGCTCACAAACTTGTATTCCTTGCAAGAAAAAATCAGTTTCAGTCGGTCACTAAGTTGGTGTGACAACTCATATAATAAAAGGGAACTTATTTAAAATTAAAAGAAGGAGAGCCATTAGACATGAATATTATTGCATCACTCAGAGTTAGGAAGTAAACGTGGATAAAAATTCTTTCTCATGATGTGTTGGTGGTCTAATCTTAGAAAAAAATTACTTTATTCATTTAGACTATGGAAGTTTTTCTCACAGACCTCAGAAGAATGTGTGTAGATTTTAGCTGAGTTAATCCAGGGGAAATGAAATCTTTAATCTTTTAAAAGATTACAATGTTCCCTCTTGCTTTGTAGCTACTCATATCAGGAAACAGAGGAGGTAGTTATGGCCTAGTTGGTGGACATATGTTGTAGCAAAACTCATTAGTTTTCTTGTCCTTAGCAGAAAGGACAAGAAAATTACTGAACATTGTGTTGCATTTCTGTATGGCTTAGAGCTTCTTTCACATATGATTTGACATATGGCTAATGGTCACTAGGAACACTTGGGCTATCCCAGCTGTTCCAAAAAAACCACCCTACCACCCTGTCAGTGAGTCACATCAATGTCACAGGAAAGATGTCATAGCAGAAGAGAGTACTTAAAGGAGTAGGACACAGTCCAGGCTTCTGTGCAGCTCTTGTCCTTTGGAAGAGCTGCTGGATTTTACTCCAGGCTGACTGAAAGGCCAGCAATACCTTCTCTTGTTCTGCTCTCCCTAGTGAGTGCAGAAAAATTTATTCAGTTCCATTTGAGCAAAAGTAAAGGCTATGGCATTACGATACAAAATATCATTATGAAATTTCAGAAAGGCATCATAAGCTAATTAGAATTATCTGGAATATACTGAATCTGCTGCTCTGTAAACTTCCTTCTTATGCTCAGATTTGCGTAGTATACTCTCATTATGTTTCAAAGCACATTGCAATTTGTGTTGACTGTCTTGGAAGAAGGCACCAAAGATAATTGTAGCTATCTGAGAGTTGGGTCATATTGTCTAATCATTATCATAGCCAAATTTTTGTGGATCAGGACATCAGTTTCAATATTTGTTGTTATTTAAAGATTCTGCTGTTAGAAGCGTGTAATCATTCAATTTTCCAGATACACTAGAAGCACTGCCTATGAAACAGAGTTCCCTATGTATAGAGCATAAATTGTCTACGTCTCATGAACGTACTGGAGTGTTCCACTGCATCTTTGGGGACTGACCTTCTCATGACTACCTGGTCAGTAAGCTAATATTTCAAATTAAGAGTTAAAATTGGCAATTTTAACCGTGGAAGCGGTTTCACAAAGTGTCTGTATCTGAGTGATGTCTAACCAGGAAAACATTCTTTAGGCTTGAGAAAATTTTGCTAAGTGCAAAAATGTGAGTGCATGTGCTCATGCCACTATGTTGGTTGGCTCAGTGCTTCCATTGTCTTTCAAGTTCACAGAAAAAGTAAAGGGATAGTATGCACAAGGAAAGTCATCAATAGTAAATTGAATGTTATTGACTGAGTGAGCTACCAACTCACAGTCATCAGCAAAAAGAAGCTTACTAATGAAGAATTCAGCCACACGTGTCTGCAGACGGAACAACTTGCATCAGTAAGAAACTGAATAAATATAGCTCTGCCAATGGCACAAATTGCTTCCATCTGCACAACAGAGAGAAGATAGAAAGGAGTATGGAAATCGTTTATATTATTAAAGAGATCTTGCCATTTTCCACCTCTCTAACCATCATCCTATTACAAAAGACTTAAATATGTCAGAAATAAAACTTGCAGGACATTCACAGGTCTGCAAAAGCTTCAAGCATCCCTTATAATTTACATGGTTAAAATCTCTAGTTAGGTCAATGGTGAGCAAGTAAAGACTGTCATTTGACTTGATACTATTTGTAAAGGGTCGTGTGTGTAGTGTTACTTTCTTAATAACTCCACACTGAAGTTTTGGGAAGACAGATTACACAAAGCAGAAATTTACTTGCTCAGTTTAGGTATGCTTGGATTTTCCTAGCGTCAGAGAAGAGAAACGCCACAATAATTATCACAGTTTGCATCATGATTCTTTGTAATAGATATTGTTGATATCTTTGAATTTCTGTGAAATTGACTCTTGCTTTCAGATAATATAAAAAGACCATGTGGTGTTTGTGTTGCTTTTTAAAATGTAATTTTCCATCAGGTCTTTTCCATACCTGCCTTGTAGAAAGGCAGTACATCTCTGAGTGTACCAGTTCAATGTCAAGACTTTGTAAAAGAACAAACATTCTGGACTGAAAATGTAAATAAGTCATCTTTGCATTATGAACACAGGAGACTACAAATTTCAGGCTATGACAAATTTCTGTCACTCCCAGGACTGTGACTAAGGACTTTTTTTCTCCACCCTTCTATTGCCACAGTATTGTATTAAGTTTACTGAGTTTACATGCCATAATAGGTGGAGAGGTATGCACACTGTCACTGTCACACTGCCCGTGCAAGAAGTATGTAATACTGGTACAGAGACTGCATTGAGTAGGCTGATAATGATAATACAGGTTGAGTTTTGAGCTTCTTTTGTCTAGTAGATGGTATTGATTTCTCTAGAATCAATGCCATTCCAGAGTTCTTTCAGGAGTAATGTTTTTATGTTAATTTAAAATGCGTTTATACCATTTTTGTGACTACATTCTACATTAATGGACTCTTAGTTCCATCATGTCTGATACTGTCTTGAGCATCTGTCCTATATGTAATTTGTGCTACTATCAAATCTTATTACTTGAAACTGCTGGTTTTCTGTTTGTGTTTTCAGCTGACAATCCAAAATTCATGACAATGCTTGAAGACAGAGGTATAGTTCCTGAAAACTGACAAGAGCTTAAATTGGAGGAATTGAATTAGAGGAAAAAATAACAGCAAGCAGCATACTGCTTTTTAGATTTTTTGGGCTGAGGAAACAGTCTGGGGCTTTTTACCAGACTGTTTTTCCCCAGCAATTACATAACTATCTGAACAAGCTGGGAAAGAGGATTCTTCTTTTGAATTCCCTCAAAATAAAGCAAAATTTAATTTTATTTCAGACTGAAACAAACAAACAAAAAATCAGAGTATATCTAGCACAACTGTAAATAAAAGCACATAACATCCATATATGTTGAATGAAATATCAGTTCAAAAATAAGTGATTAATTCTGATTTTCTTAAAATTTTTTAAAGCTTTTACAACAGTTGTAAAGCTGTTGTAAAGCTTTTCTGACAGCAATTTGTCAAAAGAAAATGCATTTATGCATTATATCAGAGTTGTCTGATCTGTATTATTTTCCCCAAAAAGGTGTGAAGCAATGTGTCCATCTCTGTGCACATTCAGAAGAAGGAAATCAAAGCAGTCGTCCAATCTAGTTACTGGATTTTTTGTGAGTTACTGATGATGCCCCTTCCAGATGTAGTAGAGTAACACAGGATGACAATAATATACAGATAAAATACAGTAAAGAGTTTGCACTGTGCAAGTAATAGATAAACTTCATATGTGCATCATATTTAAATCATATCCTAACACCTCTTCGTACAATATCCTTTCTATTGAACCAACAAATTAAAGGCATAGGTTGACTTGGTATTATCTCCAGACACTCTGAGTCCTCAGTCCTCTTTTACCTACTCATTATATTTTCTATCATTTCCACTCCCCCATCTTCATTCTTTTAAATTCTTTCCACAAGCCAAATATCCTCACTGAGAATCAGTCTCCCTCCCTTCTTCCATCTCTCTTTTCCCATTCTTTTTCTTCCTTCTCCTCCTTCTCCTCCTTGTTTTCTGCTTTTCTCTTTCTTTTCTTTTAATGGAAATAAGAAATTATGTAGAAAAAAATCTCAGGGACACTGACCTATAAGTTTTTTTTAAAGGAAACTGGGGCAAAAAAAAAAAATCCAAAGAAATAGCAACCAACATCTTTTGATAAAATTCAGAGTACACACTTGTTATGACAAGCTGTTCTTGTTATCGGGAGAGATAAAGGCCATGTCTAGCTCCTGTACAGCTAACAAGTGGGACTGCTGCAACACACCTGAAATGGGTGACACAATACACAAATGAGACATAACTTGACATTAATTTTAATCCTTTTCATAATAGTAATAAGCCATTAAATGGCTGATATGTGATCACACAAGTGAGTGGTTCTCAAATTGTGTTCTGTAGCCCATAGAAAACCTCTTGATCACATAGTGCTGTTGTGCCCCTGCGCTCCTCCAATCCTAACCTGAAGACAGCTGAAATACATTAGGTACTTTTCTAATAATACTTTACCAGATAGCCAGCTCTCATATTCGTTGTATTTTCTAACTCTTGGTTGAACTGAGATGACATATGTTGTTAGTAATGGGAAGAAAGGGAGCAATTAGGATACATTTTAGTAAGGAAAAGTGTTTTGAGGAAGTGTGTAAACTTTCTAAGCAGAGTCACTGTCATTGCAGCAACCATGGATGCTGGACTTCTGGTTTTGCCTTCAGAATCTTTGACTGTTGAAAAAATTGCAGCTCATGGCTCTGTGGGTGATACCATCATAGGCACATGCCTCCTCCTGTGTTTTATGTTGCTATCACTTGGGAAGAACAGTTATTTTGAACCTCTGCAGGGGTACTATTTCTCCTTTTCTTTGAATGGGGGCAGTTTTGTGTTCTGACAGCCACTTTTGGTTGACCAAACACAAAAGATATGTCTATCCTCTTTGCTTCTTTCCTCTCCCCTCTCCTTGGGAGAGTAGAGGCAGTGACAATAACATGATGAAGTGTTTGGCTTGCTAGCAGCAATTAGCTGCTCAACAAGTTGTTCATGTTCCCTAGAGAAAAGCTAGTAAAGCAGCTGAAAGCATCCTGTGGGCTGGACTTGATCCATGGACTACCTGTAGAACCTGCAGAACTCATTAGCATCTCCTCTATTGCTTATATTCTGCTAGATGTAAGGTATATCTAATTTAATTTTAAATTTTATATTCCTTTAATGAGACAGAGTGTGTTTCATAAGGACATTACTTGCAAAACATATAGCAGTTTTGCCAGGGTAAAATGATGTGTGTCCTGGACATAAAATGCTTTGTAGAGGGCTTAGTGACATAAATATTTCTACTACTGGAGAAAGCTGTAAGAAAGTCCACCAGTAAAAATCGAAGAATGTGCTAAATAAGATCTTAAACAAGGCTGTATTCAAAAAATAATAAATTTTGATGACTTAATTTGTGAACTGCGAAGAAAGCAAGGGCATCATATTTATGCAGAGATTCTACTTACATATTATTTATGATTTCTGAAGAGTGAAAGTCCAGTGGAAATACGTGCAGGATTCTGACAAGAGTTACAATCCGGGGTAGCGGTAAACTACCTTCTAAGCTCTTGTAAGAGATATTAGAGGGTTAAACGCTTAGCTTGTAGCTGTAGCATTTAAACTTGAGCTTGGGAAATTTAAATTCAATAAACATCCTAGCTAAGTTCTTTTCAGAAAACAAGTCTCATGCATTTTTATGTGCTTCTGTATTATTTAATATGCTACACCTTACTTAGACTTAGTCAGAGTTCTGAAATAAAATAAAAAATACAATTGGGACAGCTTTTAGATGTACTCTGCCAAATTACCATTATGCCCAGGTCATGTGTAGGGTCCTGTCAGTAGTGTTCTGTGATGGAAATTTTGTTGTTGTTTGTATTTTTTTGTTTTTGTGCCCTTTGTTATGACCTTGGGCCTCAATCAGCTCATTAAAAATTAAATTGCTTATTATAACCTGCCTTCATTTTCCACTTTGATCACAAAGCACAATAGGTTCCTTAAGTGGATTTACCCATAAAATATTCTGGTAATGAGAATAGAAAAGGCAAGTTTAATAACTTTAATATCAAAACAAAAGCTACAGAAATACCACCCAGAGAATAATAACAAACGTTCTATCTAACAAAAAGATAAAACTCCTTGCAATATGAAAATTCAGTTTTCTAGCTTATTAAATGAACATCTTTAATAGTTTGAAATCAGTATAATTTCCACTTATTCCATGGCTAGTGCTCCTCTCCCATTAGCATGTGAACATTACAGCATTATTTGATTTGTACCACAGTTATTTGAATTTAAAGGAGGAGTTAAAACTGTTTAAAATGATAGAGAAATGTTGCTGAATGCTGTTAATTACTCGTTTTTAAACTATTGCTCAGTTTTACTTTGTTCACTCATTACTTGCTATCCAGGAATACTCTAAGCTTTTATCTCATAGATGTTTCTTCACACAAAAGATTTGGGAATGGTGGTACAAACATAACATAAAAATATCTGTAATGTGAAAGCACAATTCCACCTTAGTCTAGCCTCCTGTTTCCGACAATGGGGAAAAAATAATGATACTTGTCCAGCACATTAACTAAGCTTTCTGTGACCTTTGGCACCAATGATCTTTCTCTTGCCTATGTAACCAAATGATCTTAAAACAGCATGTTCCCATGTAAACATGAATGTTTGATGTTTTATTATTCCATTTTCATTAGTCTCCCTTTTCAAAGGTTTCACTCCTGAAGGGGATAAAATCCTTGCAACTTAAGTGATCAGTCGCAAGCCATGAATGATGAATAGTTCAGCTAAGCAGATCACAGTTAAGTCTTGGATTGCATATTGTTCTGAGTGGTGAAAACACACAGAAAGGATTTGTAGTAAGATGTGAAAAATAATTCAGAAGTGAGAAAATTCATCAGCAATTACTATCAAAACCAGGAACCAGTCTGTCAAATATAACTTATACTTGGCAGTTCTTAATAAGAATCCAAACCAAATCATTGAGAATAACTTTAGGAAGAAACATTTTCTCTTTGTAGTGAGCTTCTGAAAATCGAATTAAAATTAAAATCATTATTGCTTTTAAATTATTATAGAAAGATGAAACACTTTTTTTAGGATCTCATCATAGTGTTACAGACCAGACAAGGGGTGTCAAGCTTAACATTTGGCAGGGGTAGCTGTTTCAAGCCTGGACTACCACACCTTGAGAAAACAAAGAGGCTTCAGAGTCTGTCTACCCCAACAGAGGACTTGAAATCAGATAGAGCAAGTAAATGGTCACTTAGTCACCTCCAACTAAAAACCCTGAGCATACCCACATGTGGCAGAGAGCTGGGAAGGGACTTTTTTCACTTTTGTCACTCACTTGTTCTTCAGTCAAGGAGAATGTTATGAGAATTTGCTTACTGTCGTTCAAAGCTTTTGCGTTCAGAACTTCACAAAAGAAGTGCAAGACAGATGCAAAATATTTCACTCATCCATTTGTTCTATTTATAAATCTTACAACTGTCTGTAAAATTATTGATTTATTTTTTCTTGAAAGTTTATTGTATTTTAAAGAGTCTTTGCATGATAGATAGTATAATAGTCATAGAATTATAGAATCATAGAATGGCCTGGGTTGAAAAGGACCTTAAAGATCATCTAGTTTCACCCCCTCTGCGGTAGGCAGGGTTGTCAACGACTAGAGCAGCAGGCCCAGGGCCTCATCCATCCTGGTCTTGAAGGCCTCCAGGAATGGGACATCCCCAGCTTCTCTGGGCAACCTGGTCCTGTGCCTCACCACCCTCTGCATGAAAAATTTGCACCTAATATCCAACGTACATCTCCCCNGGCTGCAAGCGCACACTGCTGGCTTATGTCCAGCTTCTCGTCCACCAATAGTCTTTTATAAAAAAAGTTTAATACACATAAGTTTAACAAATTATTTAAGTTTAAAAAAATGTTTAATACACATAAGTTTAACAAATTATTTAAGTTTTTTTTTTTTAAAAAAAGCTGCCTTGTGGATGTATTGCATTAATAGTTAGCAGCCAGCTGATAATATAGAACATTTAGAGAGATCTGAGTTTGTCTCTGGATATTTTTTTTTGCAATCTACTATTCATACAGATATATATATTTTTAAATTAAGACATTTTCCATGGAAAATCACAATGGCCTAAACCAATCTCTGATTTCTGTAAATAGTTCTGATATATTTCCCCACATGATGTGTACACTGTATGCAGAATAATTTTGGTAATAAATCTATTAGAATCTTTCATGTGTACAAATACGGAGAATGGAAAGATTTTTTATATGTTCATATTATTTATGGTCACAGTTTGTTTTATGAGTATTTCCTATATGATGGCCATTAGTATTTTTCATTCTTAGGCTGAATGTTGTATTAAATCATTTATATTCAGAACAATATCCTGATATAGGTCGGTTATTTGAAATAAATTTTGATCCGTCTTTAAAAAAAAAATCAGTCTTTGCATATATATTTTATCTAATGTAATGCTTTTGACTGCAGTCTGTATTCGTTGTGAGCAGATCACTCATTGAGGATAAATTATTCAGTTCTTGAATTCTCCCAACCACTGTCATTCAGAAGTGATTACATTAAACTAGTTTTAAAATTAGTGAAGAATTAAGGATAAGAAGAAATAATAAGCAAAAAACTGTTAAAAATCAGAGGATTAAAAATGAAGACGTATATGAATATATAATAAATTTGATATACGTATATACATATGCATTTCTATATTTACACATACAAAGCTGTGTATATGTATATATATATGCTTGTAGAAAGAAAGCAGAGATATGCATTAAATATATAACCAAATGAATAAAGGACATATACATATATTCAGTGTTAAAAAAATACAGGATAATACTAAAGAATGTGAAGTATTTTATCTGTATATCTAAAATAACCCTTTCCTTCATTGTCATGGGACATATCTAGAACTACCTTAATAGTTTGTTATATATTCAATATCCTGTTGTAAGTGTGCTGCTTTGTGGTTGCACTGGCTTTTGTTCTCATTGTTTAAGTTTTGTATATAAAGCTGAAGAGTTTTGATATATTGCAAAACATTAGCAGCGTGTGGCAGTACTTGGATTGATTCTCACACAGCATTATAGCACTCAGGTTAACTTCCAGTTAGCATGTAACACTCCATCATGTCTCTATTTCAGCTGTTGCTAAGGCATATGCTCACATGTAAACATGTGTTCTGTCCATCCCAAATCAAAGCATTGTAACTTACGTGTGGTATCTCAAAAGTTACTCCTGCTCGGGTATTTGAACTTTTGATATTATTTTCATTTATGTAAGGGTTAGACCTTTGCATTCAGTTAAGCAGGCGAAAATACAAGTTAGAGTTCACAAGCAGTTAGTTCCCAGTTAGTGACTAGTGTGATTAAATAGGATTCTGGTCTGAGTTACCTTTATTGCACCATTTCTAAACCAACCAACTGTTTCGTCTTCCTCCCCACCCCTCATCTTATACAAGACTGAAATAGTTTTTTTTCTTTGCATCCAGGAAGTCAGGTACTCTAAAATTCTGTTCTGGTAAAACAAAACTGTAGTCTTTTGTTATAAGGTTTGTACTTCATAATTTTTTGAGATAAGCCTTTGAAAATTCTTTCTGCAGGTAGACCATGTTCACTTGACAGAGAAAACATGCATTTCTAGTGTATCAGGTTGTTTGGAAAAGAGCAGTGGTTTGAAGTAACATCAGAAAAGGATTTGGTCTATTGAGTCAAATCAGTTTCTGATTACTTTTCTTCTTGTGGAGACTACCCTGTTGTGTTGGACTATGTCCCTGCAAGGCCATTCTGATTATCGACACACCAAAGAACTGGTGGCTTGTTTTAGGGCAGGTGGTTGAAGGACTGATAACTTTTTGCTCTTTCTCTTCCTCTATCTATCATCCTAATAATCGCCATTAAGCATCAAGGGTCTCTATATGGAAGTGCCTTTATTACAGGCACAATAGTTGCTTTCAGCTATTCTAACACCTGAAACTGGGGTTCACAGTTGTCTGACTTTACTGTGATTGTTATCTAGAGTGTTGTGCCTTTCAGAATTATTTCCTCTGCTCCTTTCTCCCCGTTTTGACACTTTTATTCTGAATCTTCAGTGAGGCTGTGTGACTTTCTGCCATTTCCTGTTGCTGCCTTTTAGATTTCTGCATTATCCTCAAAATCGTACAACAGAGTTTAAAGTGTGTAGGGGGGGAGGCATTTCATTTATGTGCTGTTTTTAAGCTTATCTATAGTCACAGTCTACACTTTGTGGCAAAATATATCCAGAAAGATGATAAATGTTGAAAAGACTATTGTCATCATTCAGTAGAATCAAAATGCCCTTTGGCAGAAAATAATAGTTTATATGTGATTTGTATGTGATATTGTACTGGATGGATTAGAATTTCCATGAGAGCCTTTTAACATGACAGAAAAAACACTGATAGCTAAACTGCTGCAGAGTACAATCAATTTTTTTTAAAAATAAGAGAAATACTTGCTTTGTTACTTTTTCAAGGACAAAAACTTTTCTGGTGACCTCTAAGGAAAAAATCATTAGGAAAGGTTTCAGGCTCTTGGAAAAACTTTATCTCAGTCTAAGAAGAAAATTTCGTTTGGAATCAGAAGCAGAACATGGGTTCTTTTACAGTGCAATTACTTAATCAGTGTGTCTGAAGATTAGCCTGAAATACTGCATAGCTGAACGGAGCTCATTCCTCCTTACAAAAACAGAACTCCATTCATTTAATAGATATAAAATAAAGTATATAATTTTCGCTCTAATGCAGTACTCTGCAGAGTCTAATTTCATTCACTAAGAATTTTGATATAATCAAAAGATATATTGTAAATTAGATCTGAAAACACATAATTGCCAAAGAACATACTTTCAAGTTCATGTTTTTAGTCCCATTGTTTAATATTTGGAAATATTTTTACTGTGTCTTATTTACTCAGAAATCAAGATGTTTGTTGTCCCTGGTGACATTTCACATAACAACAGTTCAGATAATTTCCATTCAATTTAAGTGAAGGAAAAGACTTTTCACAGTCTAAGACAGTTTTTGCATCTTTTTTTTTTTATAGTCCACCACAAAAAGAACTTGGAATACTCCAAGTAGAACTGGTATTTGTCAAGTAGTAACCCTTACTGAGCAGTCCGATGCTTTTTGTATTTTTGTAAGGTACCAAAAGTTATACTCCATGTACAAAACCTAGGCAATTTTTTTGTAAATGCACGTTTATCTTAAGCTATAATGAAAATTACTAATGGTCGTCACAGAGTGATGTAAATGTCCGCCAAAAGACCTGTGCCTTGCTATTTTTTGTATGTTCTTAAAGGGTAATGTTATCAAAATCTTGTCTAATGGCCGGCAAAGTTTGCATTTGTGCCTACTTAGAAACATGTTGAATGTTTCAGTCACTGGAATGAACAGAAGATTTGAAGTTTCAGGTGCCATGGAAGAGTAATCATGAGGTTCCCTATTTTATATCTTAAATGTTTCTTAGTGTGTTGTATGGTAGGAAGTTTTCGGCACAGCAAAATGAATACTAGAAAGATAAGTGCATGTTAGATAGCAGGAAGACAGTGAAATCTAAAGCAGTTGACCAAAAAGATACGAAGAAAGATGTTTCATGCTATATACAGTATAGATGTAATGTTTCATGTGATGAACTAATATGTGATCTTTTTGCATTTTGTATTACTCTCCACATTGCTGTCTGCTTATTAAATTTCAGAGCAGTTATAAAAACTATAAAGGAACTGTTGTGTTTCCAGTATGCTCTGTAACACAAGAGATGTTGAACCTGTTTTCAGTCTTCCTTAGCATTATAGCTTGCCCCTTTAAATTATGCCTTTTATATTGGTAAGTATTTTTTTCATATTTCATACATAATTATGTTTGTGTATTTTAGTAATAAAAGTAGAAGAGAGATTTTTTTCACTCTGACATACCACTTTCTTTACACTAATAGTTAAATGTGACTTTCTGTGTAAGAACTATATTGATAGGAAGATGAGTGTAAAGTGAGGAAATGTGAAGTTAAGGTGTATAAATAATCAGATAATTTTCAACTATTTGATCAAGTATTTTAGCTCAGCTTATATTAAGTTCTGTATTTCTTCTATTAACTATACAAGACAAGCAAACCTAGTCCATGACATTATGTGCATGAAAAAAATACATTATGCTCATAGGCCTTAAAAATATGTTGATAAATGTATTTCCCCAAGGCATTTGTATACTACACATTGATCAAATAATGTACAATTCGCACAGCTAGTTGGTAACAGTTTTCCTTCACCTTTCCCTTTTTTCTTTTCCTCCTTCCCACTTCCCCCTTCTCTCTTCCCCCTTCTTGTACTCTATGCTTGACAAGACACTGCCTTCTAATTTTCTTTTTGTGAGATCCCCTCAAGCTACTGCTAATTCTGGAACAAATAAAAAGCTTGAAATCAGGCAAACTACTGATTTTCTTACAGTTTAACCCGCGTTGAAAGTTGTTGGTACGTGGAGCAGAGCTGGTGAGATTTTTCTCCTTTATTTCCCAGGAATCACGCAGACACAGAAATTGCTACTATGAGCACAGGCTATTTCCACCTGAGATGCTCGATTCCATGGGGTCACAGATTTAAAGCTTCTGACCATTTACAGGGATTTTATTTCAACTTCTAGACTGGCTAGCTCCAACAATGGAGTGGCTGAAAGAGTTGATATTAACTTCAACAGCTGAATATCCCTCACGACGAGATAGTGATCTCTGACACTCAGATGTAGCACTGCTTTTCAAACAAGACCTTTCCGTCCAACAAGACCACCACTGATTGTTTAATTGTGATTTTTGTTAAGAAAACTCATTGTATAGCAGGATTAATCACATTATTAACATATTATTTAAATAGAACATTCCAGCGTGTGAGCTGTATCCTGGTTTTGTCTGGGACAGAGTTAACTTTCTTTGTAGTAGCTAGTAAGAGGCTCTGTTTTGGATTTGTGCTGAGGAGAAGGCTGATAACATACTGATGGTTGTAGTTGCTGTCAGGACAGTCAAGGACATTTCAGCTTCTCTGCTGAGCCAGTGTCTGAAAGTGCAGGAGAAGCTGGGAAGGAGCACAGCCCCAGTTACTAGCCTAGGATTCGACCATAGGTTTAGGATTGAGACCCAAGTTTGTCAATGGTATATTCCATATCATGGACACCATGCCCAGTATATAGATGAGGGCTGTCCAGAAGTTCTCTCTCTTCATGTTGTCTCTATGGGTCACTGCTCTCTCGGGGTCATCTCACTCTCTCAGTTGGCTCTCGGTCTCTCAGATGCTCAGGCTCTTATCTCTGTTCCGAGATTGTGGTTTCAGGACTCTCCCTGCTCCAGGATCGTTAGCTGGGAACAGGCTGAGGCTTAATCAACAGGTGGTGAGCCATTTCACTGTGTATCACTCATTTGTATATTTGTATTGTATTACTATTATAATTCTTATTACTATTATAATTACTATTGTCATTATCATTTTCCCCTTTAATTCTCTCTCCCATCCCTGGAAGGGGGAAGGGTGATCAAGAAGTTGTGGTGTTTTGCTGCTAGCCGGGGTCGAACTACCACAGGTGTTATAAGTGAAAAATAGTTTAAAATATTTCAAGAGATAATACGTATTTATCTATTGTTTAATTCTTGTTGTGGCACATAACAAGGGATGCAACAACTGTTGCCTACAGTCTCTGCTTGAGTGACTTACTCTGTCTCTAGAAATTAGAAGAATGTCCCTTTATAAGAAATTCAATGTTTGTCCTGTATTTGTGTGCAAATATTCAAGAAAGCAGAGTTAATGTCTTATTTGCAAGCTTAGCATTCTCTTAATGTATTTTGAGCACAGAATTAGAAAAGATTTCACATTCGGGGAATATAAACACCTTAATATACACACACTAAAGAGTAATATATCTCAAATAATGGGAACAGGTTTTCCCAGAGAAAGCCTTTGTGTTATGGGTGACTTTTGATTACTTTTTTATTACGTTTTCTTGAAAACATGTGCCTTATGATGGTAATTCAAATACTAGAACAGCTGCTTTTCAGAACATGTACAGAAGTATTATTATGACTGCAAGCAGTTGCTTGAAGTTTGTTTCACTTTGGTTTTGGTCATAGAAATTGTAGAAAAATGCAATGAGTAGAGAGATCAAGCAACTACTCAGTCAATGCATCTCTCATCCTCCTCCAAATCAAGCGTGGTCATACCTAATTCATTCCTGACAGATGTTTGTCTTACCTGTTGTTTTTTTTTTTTTTAACTACAGTGTTTGAAATTCTTTCTACTTTACAGACAGCATACTCTAGTATTTCATTGAAAGAGAAAGAATAAAATAAGAATAAAAGTTAAAATCATAGTGTGCTGAAGAATGCCTGCATGTCACTCATTTTTCAGCTGTATAACTTATTTCTAATTTCATGTTCTGCTTAAGAACAGAAATCCTGATATAAAGATTTCAGGAAGAAAAGCTGCTGCAATTGAGACAGAGGTGGTTATCTTTTGGTGGATAATTTAGTGGTTGTCTTTTACTTAGGTGGAGTAGATTTTTGGCAAAATTCTCTTAAGATTCCACTGAAGTAATGATTTACATCTTAGGACCTGAGGCAAAGAAGGTGCTTAAATTCTTCACTTTTATTCATCTCTGTGATAGTT
>VZTO01023035.1:71034-119207 GCA_013400615.1 Syrrhaptes paradoxus | reverse complement strand
CAATAGAGACATCTTTGGATTTTTACAAGGGCATTCATACAATTAGCTTTTCAATTTCAATCACACTAATAAAATCGAGAGCCTTCTGCCAGTCTTATGAGCTAATCTTATTCCAGCAGAATATCAGGCATTTTGGTAAAGATTTGGAGTTTTTTTAAAAAATCCCCCCCCCTCTACACTGGGAAAATAACTTCATTAATTATGCTTAGTAGAGATTTAAAAATTCGGTCTCACGAAATGGATATCAGCCTTTAGGTGGATATTAGACAATATGTGCTCAGCAGTACTCCAATCTAATAGCCACCCCAGCTGAATCAGTATAATGCTTCCTTTTCTCTCTTATCTCTTTAGTAATATTACATTACTGTGGCCAGATCATCAAATGGTAGAAGCTGGCAGAGCACTATTGATTTCAGGAGAGCTATACTAACTTGCACCATCCGAGATTCTGGATTTCGCAATAAACTTAAAACGTTAGATAGAATTGTGTGGATCAGCTACATGTAGACAACACACAAAATACCAGAGTAACTATAAGAGAAATAATATAAAGTAATATATATGATGAGCCTTACACTGAAGAAAAGACAAAGCAGCTCAGGAATCTGTTGTTTTAAACACAGGGGGCATAGTCAGAAAGGCAGAATGCTGTTGCAGATTGCTGAAAAAGATTATCTTCAAGTAAAAAGTCTGATGCAATTTAAAGCCAGAGCCACCTGCAGCAACAAATTACAAAGCAAGCAGCAAGCGCCATTGAAGTAGATCATTCAAACAATAAATACAACTGAAACTATCTGAATACCTTTCAAAGACAGAATAAGCAGCAATTCTGTTGATACAGAACAATTTAAATATAGACATTCAAAAGAAAAGTTGTGAACATTTTTTAAAAAGAAAGGTGCACATGATGCAATTTCAGAAGATGTCTCCATTTCCATACTAATTTTGAGTGATTTGGTGGAACTTACACAGCTGTGATGCCATTTAGACCATACAGAGCACTCAAACCCTTATAGTAATAAATAATATTGTTCAGCTTCCTCTGTACCGGATTCTAGTACCTTTACCTACATTAATACTCAATTTTGCAGGTATTTCTCTGGTGCCTTACATTAAGGACTTATATACATCAACACATTAATGCACAAATTCCTATCACTACTGCAGAGCCTCTAAAGAATAAAAAAAGCTGTGTGAGGTTGGTGGACACATTTCCACAGACATTTTAAATGATTGATTTCTCATTAAATGTCTGTTATCACAAACTTTCTTATGCACTGCTATCTACTGGCTATACAAGAGATTCATATTTTGATATCACAATGTGATTGCTGTTTTGAAAAAGTGCTATGTACTACAAATACCAGTGGTTATGGAAAAGTCCAAAAGTATAATTTTGGGTCTCCAGTCTCATATCGGAAAAATCTGACTCACATATTCCTCAGTCACAGGACGATCCTTACAGCTGTTTGTAACCCCTCTAGTATGGGTAAAATAGCAATACATATTTTATGCAACTGTTAATATGGCATATGCCTAGAGTATCATGTGAGGCAAGATGCTGAAAGATGGATCAAAACAACAATAGCCAGCCCAGCAGGGGCATGACCAGAACCTTTTAAGGTTTGCTTACAAAAAAAATACAAAATTGTACTGGAAGCATTCGACTGCTCCAGGTTTCTCTTTTAAATTAAACTGTACTTTGGAAGTACAGAGCACGCACACACACACATATATATACAAAACATATAAAACAACAACCCCAAAAAGCCCAGAAGCCAGAACAAATTATGACCCTCCATCCTTCTACAGACGGGCAGTATCAGAAGGAATTGGCACCAATTCATGCTACTTACAAGTTCAGCTCTAGAGTTAGAGTTCCTAACAGAACAGTGGGTGCTGAAGGAAGTAAATACAGACCATAGTGATATAAGGATATCTAAAACGTTTTGAAGTATCCCACCAGATTGAGGACAGAACTAGTGTGTGGGGAACAGTCCCTACAAAGGGAGCTGCCTAACAGTACACATTACATATTCCAAATGTATTAAATATAGTAGATCATTAAAGCCAGACAATGGAAATGTTCCAAGTGCCTTTCTTCTTTATGTATTTTTAGGTACCAGGTGCTTTGCCCTCTTCTAAGTGAGATTTTTTTAAGACATGTGATTTTATTTGTATGTATAAAGCACCTGCAAAAGTAAAGACCTCATGAGCAAAACTGACCCTCCTCAGAGAGACTGTAGTTTGACCTCAGCTGAAGCAGGAGTCACCCTTGTGCCCAATTCCATCTGAGCCCTCTTGAAGTCAGGTGAAGTCCTTTTTGTCCTCTCCCCGAGTATAAACATAGAAGCCTGTCACCAGGCCTACACCATTAAAAGATGCCAAGAAAGTCAAAATTTAGCTGGTGTACATTAGTTTCAATGATATTGAAGAGCAGTTGTAGGCATGGCCAAAGACAGACTAAAGCTCATGAGTACAAATGGTTTTAAAACCATGGCTAATGTCTATCTCCAACAGTACTGCTCAGATCAAGCAGCAAACAGCCGTAGGCTGAGTAGTCAAGGATCTCCTGATTAAAGTTCGTCTGCAAAGAACTTTCTTAACACGATAGAAGGAATACATTAATGCAATAGCTATGAAAAAATATTTTGTCAGAAAGACATACTAGTTATAGCGCTTACCAGAATCCATTAAAAGTATAATGAAAAGGATGTCAAGTAACATTCACATCAAATTTAAGGCTAGGATATATTCTTTTTGAGGACTAATCACAGAATGATGTCTTGTATTGGACAGTGTGAGGACCACTCCACTATTTAGGACTCAGTTCACTTATAAACAGAAGCAGAAAAACAACTGCAAAGTTGTGAGCTTTTAAGGCTGTATAATCTGCCCTCTGGCTCCATAAGAAACTACACAACTTATTGAATTGGCTCAAGTAGACCTTTGCAACACAAGTATGCATGTTACTCATGCACAGCAAAAAACTGGGAAAATTCATCATGGTATAAATAACGTGCTTATCCAAGCTTACTAACAGTCATACTGCACTTATTTTCCGTTGCAGGTGAGGAAAAACATATTATTTCTTTCTGCACCCAATCTAAAGAAAGACTGACTTTCTAAATTTCTCTGGAGGAAAACGAGTATGAATAATTTGACATTATTTTTACAAACTGTGATTGAGAAGACAGTAAATCAAAGCAGAAGAGACTAAATCAAAGTATTCAGAAGCTCTGCATACTGGTTTTCAAACACAGAGTAAATATTTTTCTGATATTATTTTATAGGGTGTCATGTTGTAGCTACTTTATGTAAATTTTATTGCTTGATTAAAACATTACAATTAACCATTCCTCCAATTTACATTATATTTATACAATCCAAGAGTTCCACAGATTAATTTTTTACCTTTTTATTAAGTACAAAGTCCAAGAATTAAAAATTGAAATAAAAGGCAATGAATGTCTACACAGCTATCTAAATAATTAATTTATACTTCTAATATTTTTTTCTCTGCTGAATTTTCCTTCTTGGTGCTACTGCATTCTCTGTTATACAGACAGTTCCCCAGACATTTAAACCACAGCTAGCATGGTGGTTTGAACAGCTTTTCGTCTGGTCGTGATCATACAATTACTGGTGAGAGTCCTTTCCCTCTTGATCAAATCCTATAATACACTACAGGGAAAAAAAAAAGGCGCAGGTAGTGTCTCCTTGACAAATGTCCCATTTGAACTCCTATAGCAGAAGATTGCAAAGATGCAGCTCTCTTTGGGACTTTCCTCAGAGTTATCTTCAAGATACAGCACGGTAATGTGTTACAGGTGAAGGCTGGCTGGCTACACTCAACAAGAATTGCATTGAACTGTATGTAAGATTTCAAATTCAGCAGCCTCCAGACATTGATAAAGGAACAGCAGTTCTCCCTAAATCCCGCCCCAATATGGGCTGATTTAAACTTGGCATGCACTTTTCAACATACCGGGCCAAGGTCTATACTACAGCTGTATAGAAGAAATTAATATATGTGAGGAGATGGCAGGATGCAGAGAAGCAGCAGCATCTACCCTTTTGTCAATAAATATGATGTCAGCACAGCAGAACACACTTCTGTGTTCCCTCTCAAAGGAGCTATTATAGACTTCCAGTAATAAACTTCTCATTTGATGTTTAAAGGTTATTTTTTGTATGACAAATAAATGTCTCCCTCACAGACTGTTATGAATCAAGTCATGTAATATACAACCAAGGCTGGAGATGACAAGGACCTATTAGGTCATCTGCAGCATGTTCCTTTGCCAATGCAAGTCTTATAGTCTCTTCTTCAACTTACTTTTAAGAGTCTCCGGAAAGCTCTTCTGGTGTCACAGAGATTCAAGTTACAGGAAGGAATTCTCAGCCACTTTGCTAAAATTTTTATAGACGCTAAACCCCGTTACTGTTACTTGTATTTATACCGCTTTTGCTATTGTAGACTAATTTATGATAATGCTAATTTCTTTTTTTATTGGTTCACATGTCCTTGAAAAGCCTTTTTTTTCCTTAGGGTTTTTCCTTCCCATCCTTCTCCTACGTTGTTTTCCTTCCATACCTCTTTCTTGTCATAGCTTTTTTTCCCTTCTCCTTCCCCAGGTAAATCTCATTTTATTATTTTTTTTCCCAAAATTCTGCTTTCATTAGGGTGATTTATATTATTCTTCCACCCTGAGTGCTGCTTGCAACTATGACTAATTTAGCATCATCGGCAAATTTCATTAACAGGCTGCTTGCCTTCCCTACATCAATTCAGCTACAATGAATTCAGCTAGGTAATATTTTCAATTTATTATCGCAAATTTATACCCAGATGTTTTGATCAATTAAGAGAGAGTATAAGGACACGATTTCCATTTCCCACACAGTGTTTACCAGTTCTGTTCAGTTTATTAGACAGGTCAGCATAGCTGCCCCATTAAAAAATGCTCACGAGTAACCTACAAAAACCGCTTATTTGTATGTATGAGCCTACATATATCTGATATCTTTATTTTGCATGTGTAAATAGCAACTGGTTTTTGTTTAGTTGTTTGGGGTTTGTCTTGAATTTAGAAGCAGAAACTACCACACACAGACTAATCATTACCAGGGAGGGAGGACATTTGTGAACATGCGTGAGTTTTCAGAAGCAGTAGCTGGGTTTTGTGGGCTTTCTTTGGTTCCCAGGCTAGGCTTCTGCAAAATAGTTTTAAATTTAAGCCTGACACTGTGCTTCCTGTCTCTGGTGCCCTCAGCATAAGAAAAACATGGACCTATTGGAGCGGGTCCAGAGGAGGCCTACAAAGATGGCCAGAGGGCTGGAGCACCTCCCCTATGAGGACAGGCTGAGAGAGTTGGGGTTGTTCAGCCTGGAGAAGCGAAGGCTCCAGGGGGACCTTATAGCAGCCTTCCAGTACTTAAAGGAGGCCTGGGCATCAATAATTTTTACTAATTCCCTACTGATGACATTTAGGGAAGAAGGAAGGTAAGCGAAAGAAAAGAGTCGTGGATAAATCCAGTGACATCAAGGCGAGGCCAGAGTGCCAGCTTTCCATTCCAATGCAGTGTAAGAAAGCTATTAATGAGCTATTTAACAGTTTCATGTACTCACACTTCACTACTGAGCTCATTCCAAAGAGTTCCTTTAACAGCTTTACCAGCTTCCCCTAAGCAAGGACGCATGGCCTTTGAGGTGTCCTGTGGGAAATATGTAAAGGACAAGGCCATCACAGTATGCAGCTTATTTGTTGTTTTATTTGTGCTCTTACCGCAACACTGATCACACAGAGATCCTTTGAAGCTGGATGGTTTGCACTGCATCTGACCTTTGTCATTCCATTACTGACTCCATACCTCCTTTGCTAATGGACTGTTCTTCTTCAGAAGAGCACCTATATTCAGCCTGGCTAGCTGCTAATACTCCCTCCCTGAAATGCTAATAAGTCTCAAGGGTTTGTCTTGAATCTTTATCCTGCCTGGAAGTCCTGTAATCTAAACTAAACCTATTCCCACCTTTTCATCTTTCCCAGTCCCTGAACTGCTTTAAGCCTTACCCCTAGCCTGCAGAATTCTTAATTTCTTTCCCAATTTTCAGAGTCCCTTTCACCTTCACATCCCTTTCCCATTGCCTCCAGCCTCTATTTTAAGAATTTTCTCAGCCAAAGACAGAGAAAAAAGGGAAATCAAAACAGATGCTCAAGCAACTGTTATTTATACTTCCTTTATCTCCACACAAACCATCATGCAGAACCTCTAAACTACATATGAACATCAAACAGCTTGATTCTGCTGAGAAATCCCTATCCCGTGACATTCTAACTGGTTCTGCACAGTAGGACTCAACGCTGCTGGTGGTGTTTGTGCTCAGCATGGAGGAGCACTCCCATCCCACAGAGTATACATTCAAAATAGGTAGCATAGGAAAAGAAGTAAATTGTCCTCCTTTTAAACACAGGAGACTAAAGCTCTGAAACAGCTAAGAAAAATAAAAAAAAAAAAAAACCCCACACATTTTATGCCTTGAAATGTAATATTCCCCTCCATGAAAAATGTCACAAGGTAAACATGATACGTTACTCTTGTTTGCCATTGTTCAGTATTAGCTTTTTGTTTAATTTCTGGTAAAGACGTCTTAGATGCTGAAATGCAAAACTTTAAGCACTAAACTGAAGCACTGAGAGAACATGCACCAAAATAGCGAATGAGGGGTAGTCGACTTCAAGTGCTTAATGAGATTTATCAGGAAATACTCTGAAAGAGATACAAGAACATGCATAGGCTCTATGAAGTGAGGCAGGTGACCCCAAATGAAGGACTAAGGTACACAATATTCAAACCTGTGGATCTTCAGCACTTCACCATTTTACCTGGCCTTCTCTTTTCAGACAGAAAGAGCTATCAGAGAGGTTAGAGAAGGCAAAACTTTAATAGCATGAACGCCACACCTTTAAGGATTCCACACATCATTCTCTTTTAGTAAAACTGGGCTGATGTGCCTCTCTTTGTCTATTTAGAAAACAACCTGTTGAAGGCAGGAACTGCCCCTAATTATACACATGCTCGCTGCCCAGCACTGTGGAGTCCCAGCCTTGGTTAGAGTCTGTGGCAGCCACTGTAATTCAGGTAAGCAATAACTGATGGATGTTTGTGAGCTCAGGAGGATTATAGCAAAACTCACGTGGGTTGCACTTCTTCTGGGATGTTTATTACAGCAATTATTACTGTCCTTCAGCTTAACCTGTCCCCCCATTCCCCCAATTTTTATCTGGGACCTTAATGTTCTGTTGGCTTGTTTTACCTTGGAATTTCAACTTACTGTTTTAGACAAATTCATATTAATTTATTTTAATATTGTACCATGTGGGAGTTAAAATTGGGCATGAGGGCCTTTTCAGTCCCAGAAAGACAGCTGGCTCCACTTGAGGAAACAAGCAGCCACCATGAAGGAGGTGAACCCACCAGACTAATTTTTAACCAGAGTTTTAAATGGGTGTTTGTCTTCCATCTCAGGAGAAAAAAAAGAGAACTTCCAGGTGAGAAAGGCAGCAGATGTAGTTGTTACCATATTAAAAAAACAAAACAAAAACAAACAGGAAAAAGAAGTGCTATTCTTTCATTTACCCTAAGATAAGAGTGCCATTCTGAAATTCTACGTCTGTCTCTGATACTTGCCACAGACAGTAGAAGCTAGGACCAGCTGTACCAATGTGCCCTCATCTTTCAGAATGGCCATGCCTTGATTAACACGCAGGTCAGCTGGGTTTTTCAGTTTTGTGGTTTGTTTTTTTCTTTTCTTCTTAAATGAAGGAGCATTAAGGCACAAACACAGATGTCTTTGAAATACACATAAGAAAGGGTTTGTTGTTATTTTTCTCAGGTATACTAGGCTCAATATTTTGAACCTTGGTCATCTATTCCTTCCCTTAAATAAATATATTTCTGCTGTGAAATGAGCAGGAGATGAAGTCAACTTGTTGATAAGTTTCTCACTTCCATGCAGCATACACAATATGATAAGCAGTTAAAACTAAAAGTAATATTTGGTATGTCAACAACATTTCTTTCACTGCCAAATACTTCAACACAACAAGGAAATTTAAATGGGTTCCAAGATGTAAATATCTTGGGACAAGGTCAAACAAGGTGTTAAATATTTGTGTGTACTACAGAATTCTACCTGATGAAAAACAGACAGGTATGGATATTTATTTCTTTGTCAATGTAATAGTAAAGGGCAAATGTGGAAATCCATCCTATACACAAACATTTCTAGCATTAAAAAAAAATCAATGTTTTTTTAACCACTCTACCAAGGCTCCTTTTCTGTTAGTTCAATACCTGCTGACTTCTGATCTGATGTCTTGTCCACCTCCAAGAATGAAGGAAGGCAAGGGTGTATGCAGCCTTCCATTCCTCAGATTCTAGGAAAGACCTATGCCCCATTCAAATCAAAAATAGTAACACCACCTTCAACAGCAGGGTGAATGCTGACATGCTTTAAGGGAAGCTCTTGTGTATACCAACACCACAATGTGAGGGACTGTATTATGACGAAAAAAAACAGGCCATCAGTTTCTTAAAAACATAGGAAAAACTCTGTGCCTAAGACACCTGTTGTACAAGTGGTGGCATCCAACAAAGGAAAGTGGCCAGCACCTGTTGTCTGATCTATAGTTCAGTCATTCAGCAGACATAAAACAAAACTCAAGATTTGTGGCCCATTGGTAAAACTACACTGCAACAAATAGGTTCTTGCCTGAGGTAGGACAAAGCTGAGCCCTATAATCTTTTGAAGCACAGTATCTTCTACATTATAAATGCTTAATTTATAAACTAGCGGACAAAACAGTAAGCGAAGTGCTCTGAGAGTAAAATAATAATGTTCAATATGGCTGCAGCCATATCCTCTCCAGATATGATCCCATCAGGTCACACAAACTAAGCCAGGTCAGCTCAGGTCAGAAAAGTGCACGAGTTGCAGAAGTGTAACTGTGATTCAATTCGTAATAGAGAACTTTGCTTCAAATCAGGCTACATACTCACAGTAAGCTAACCATACCCAAGTTAACTCTTTTTAAATTAATTATTCTTGCTCAAGATACACAACATGGCAAGCTGTATAAATTCATTACTAAAAATAAATGTTATTATCAAAGGCTGCAGAATCAGATTAGATTATTCAATTATTAGAAGAACTAATGTACCAGAAAAAAAAGTTATTATTTTACGAGCTGCCAAATTCTGCTAACTATAACTGTTGTGTTTATTCCCTTTCAGTTAACCAACTCAAATGAGAATTACTAGAACATTCAACATTCAGGTTTCATGCTAGATCAAACTCAAGTTAGAGCTAATATTCAGGCAGTAAATGGAGTCTGCTCTTCAACGACAACAGGTTTTCAGTAGTGACCCAATATCTAAACAGAACACTAAACAAAACTGGAGACAGTCAAAGATGTCTTCTTTATTTTAATCCTCACCAACACCTTACTGGTAAAAATTATACACTGTATGTTATGCTGAGCCTGTCAATCTGTACCAAAGCAGAGATGAAATAGACCACTGATCAAGTTCTCTAACACTGTCTCAATGAAAGCCAAACCAAAGCTTAGAGGCAGCTTATGGAGCTATTTCCAGTGCGTCTAACAGCCACACAAATCTCCTCTGAGACCAGAACTACCTGCTGGTCTGCATGTCCTGCCTGCTCCTGGACATGCTGTAACCACCATTTGCAGCTGGTAAGAGTAACTGTCAGGAGTTAAGAGAGGAAGCACACTGAAGCAGCTAGTTTTAACCCCTCCCAAAAGACATCCACAAAACTATCACTTTTCAACAGGACTAGAGGGCCTCCTCTGACCTTTAACAGGAGGAGGGAATGCCCAGCCACAGGCAGCTGCCTTCTCCAGAAACCCACATCTGGACAGAGGCACGGCACGGAGTGATTAGCAAGCTCATCTGGCCATACCCCATCACTCAAGCTTAACAAAAAATAATGTTTCTGTGGAAGGAGTCCCCTCGATGTGGATGGTTCACCGAAGGCAATGACATTTTGTCTTCATGCAAACTTAAACACAGCATAAGAAAAAACATATTGGGAGAAACAAATTATGGGTAATTCTGATTTACTCTTGCCAACTCATAAACCACAATCAGACTACACCCCCATAGCAGGCAACAGAACTAGACCCAGTTAAGCTAGATGCATCATGCTTAATTATTTAGCAAAAAATTGGTAACGCATTTCTGAATAGAGACTGTGATAAATACTGAGAAAGTGTCCAAGATAAATTTATGTTATACAGTTTTATTTTAACATGAAAAAAAAAACTGAGTTTTGTTTCATTGTTCTGTTATGGTACCACCTGGACTCTCAACTGCTTTCAGCTGACCAAAATACGATGTTCTTAATGCTAAAGACAAGCCAACAGTGTCTTTTATAATTAAGTCCATTAATAGCTGACTTCCCTGCATTTACAGGAAAATGAACAAAATTGACCCGGTATTACCTTCACAGGAGAAAGTTTTTTGTCTCTTCAGACAGTCTGTCTACAAATACTATCATGCAGTAAGTGAAGTTACAAGTACGTTTGTCTGAAACTATAATGGCAGTTTCATCTAAAACAGGATATTTTGCTTAGATTCACTGTTATTATTTCTAGTTGGAAGAGTCCTCGTTTGCAGAGGACAGAGAACTTCAATTTCGGTCCATACATCTGCACCATTTGAAACCAGTATCTCTAGAAAATACATTAAACTTCACTTGAAAAACACCAGTAAATAGAGCCAATTATTGGATTATTTTTTTATATTCATGAAACAGGGATAGTCATTGTAAGATAAGCCATCCATTAAATGAATGACTGATTTGTCTAGTAGCTGGAAAGATTTAATCTTTAGAGCACGGGAAATCTATAAAAGCTGCAAAGTTAACAATATATCCTGACGACAGAAATACCTTATTTTAGGGAGACAACTATTCCACAAACTGAGCAGCCTGCATACAAGCATCCCAGTTCACTTCATAAGCATAAATTGAGTTTGAGATGCTTCTGATGTCCCTAAACTGTGTTCTAAAATGGGAGATAAAGTAACTGCCTACAAAAAATTAGTGATCCCTAGTTTTGAAATGGTCAACGCATGGTGCTTGAATTTCTTGGGAGGTGGGTTGCACCCTCTAATTTTAGATTATTAGTTTTGCTTTTCCTAGTGTTTTGTGACAAAATGTCGGGCTGGTGACAATAGTGCTGGTGACAGTAGCAGAGAACACAAGCCAGGAGCTACAGCTGTTGTTATGCACCTTCTGAACAATATAGTCCTAAATCCACCAGTTTAGAAGCCTCTCTACAGCAGGACTTTCCTCTTTCTCTGGTTTAGTGCAGCTGCATTACAAATATTTTTTACCAACATCAAAGAGAGAGAAAGGAAAGATTTTTCTTTTAGTTTCTGTAAGTAATCAGCTGTCAAGTGCTACTGCAACTACTACTTCTCCAAATGCAACTGAGCAGCACTTAGCCAGCGTTATGAAACATGGTTCTCAAGAAAGACACTTCACATAGGCTCACAGCTTTAAATAGTTTAGGGCTCTCTTCACCATAAGAGCTGCAATACTGCTTGCTAGGGAAGCCTTTAGAGCGACTGAAGCATGAAGACTGGGCTCTTGCAACTAAATGTGTTATGCTGTACCAGCAATATCAGCTAAATATAAGTAGTCTCTGAGCATGAAGACAAAGGGTCGTAAGACAAGCTCTCCTCTTCTGCTTAGTGCTAAACCTGATTCATTCTGGGAAAAGAGCCAGTATTTCCAATTGCACCTACCTGCAGTAAGGACTCAAATTTGTGACCCGCTGAGCAAGCACAGCTGCCTCTGAGTCACTGAGCACAAAGGGTGCTCAGCACTCCAGAAAACCAAGACCTAGCCTGCTTTTAACAAGTGCAGAGTACCTGCAGTTCCTATTGGCTTTACCAGGAGCACCCTTAAGAAACCATCAAGTCATGGGTAAAAAAAATGGGAAAGAACATATCCTATCCCTCCTCAGAAGCACCTAAATATGCAGCATGCACTCACACTTCAGCCATGGCCTGATTTTCACAAAGACTAATGAAATTCTTGCAGCCCAAGTCTGCAATACTGCACTAAAATCTCCAAAGATCACAGATACTTCATATTGAAATCCAGTATCAATGATCATGTTTGAAAGGTTGAGTCTTTTAAATTCACCACTCTGGTTATGACAGCATCCCATAAAGAACATTTTATTTTAATTTAATTTAAACAATTCTCTCCAGAAGCCTGCTCTGCCAGTCACACAAAGAACACCATGACTGATCGCTAGAAAGAGTCACAGGAAATAAGTGGTTAATATCCTAAGTAAGTGAATGTCTGATACCAGTTTCTCAAGTGATAGTCTTGTGTTCACACTTGGATCTAAGCACTACCACAGGTGAATTAAAAAGAGAGTTGGAAATATACATATTCATAAAACAAGAGAAAAAGAGGTGAAAGCTGACCACTATTTGTCACTTTGGGGTTTTGATTGAACTGAACATGGCTCCAGTTGCAGGAAGTTACACATACAATGGGCTCCTGATTTTACTAGTTCCTTGCAATGGCTTTATAAATACTATATATTTTGTGATGTCCCACATTCAGGAAAAACAACTTTCATATCTCATGTAGTTGACTAAACTGTAGTTCATGAGTTTAAGCCAATGGTATATTCAAATTATTTTTTCAAAAGATTCATATACCTTGTATTAGTTTGTGCTGTACTATGGATCTAGTCTCAGCAGATAACCATTTCTTGGATAAATATTTGTTGCCCTGATATGCATTTTAGTTGATTAGGTACCACATGGTGCCAAGAAATTTTGACTTAATAAATAAATTCTGGTTTTCCTCAAAAACCAACTAAATATAGGGACATTTTTGTGTCATTAGTCGTACATTTTTTTTCCTGCAAAAACAGCTTTATGTGTAAAAACAGTCCACCACCAACTTGAGTTCTGGCTACATGACCCTCACACGGAGGAACTACATATTAGGATTGTTTATGAAAAGTGCAAAACTTCTTCAACCAAAACATTCAAACAGAATATCTGGAGCTCCTGCTGCACTAGAACTGTCTAATTTCACAGGTAGAAGGCAGATAAAAACTGATGAAACCCATTCATTCAGCTCTTACCCACTCACAAGGAGGAAGAAAATCATGGCCGTAAAACAAGTCACTCTTCAGAAGCACCCAAAATTCCAACCCTGAAAGCATATGACAAATGCTTTGAAAAGAAAATGGAATATAAGCTCCTTGCTCCCTCACCACAGAGGTAATTGAATATATCATGGGAAAACAGGCACTGTAGTAGCCATTATTAACTCTGTATTTTAAAACCTGTGCAAAATAATGCAGCAACATTATTTTATTTAGGTCAAAGACAAATGTTTGAGCCAGTTCATATTGTCTGACCCACTCTGACACGCATACATTGATACAGATCATAGCAAAAGCAGTATTAAGTATATCTGTATTATAGCTCCCTTCTTGCTGCTTAACCCTCTAACCCAGATAGAGTTTTCTCTTTATGAAAAGCACTAGACTGGACCTGTTTTATACAGATTTCAATCAGCACTTTCAGAGCATCATATTTTCTTTGTGAACCGTAACTACATAAATACCAAAAATTACAGAAGTATCATCAAGTGAAACACACCCTTGAAGCACAATGATACGTCTATGTATAAATTACATGCATGCATCAAACAGACGTTTTGATAAGAATCAAGGCTTTAAAAACTCCAACTTCTACTTTTTATAACTATGTTGAGGATAATCCATTGAATCGTCCTAGTGGTGCTGGTGCTGGCCAGTACAAACAACATGCAGTGGATCATGCAACACTGAAGTCTGACAGATGGTTTTGTTCAGCAGTGCAAAACTCTCAGCACTGGCTCTACCCTATGGAGGGAAATAGGGCTGTAGAACTGTCTCAGATCCTCTTCAACCCTCATTCTGGCTCCAGCAGTATCCTCTCACAATCCTTGTCCAGATACTGATTTTTGTTTACATTCACTGTAGAAAGAAAATCACTCTATAAGACAAAGTTCTGAAATATTTGGACCAATGCGGTCCTGGGAATAATTGGGGTAAAGAAAAGCTTCAGACAATAAGTTTGTTCAGTGTTCCATATACCAGCTTCTTGCCATTACTGATGTCAGGTGCTTTACAATGCAACAGCTATGGCAAATAATTTGTATGCGATGTTACAGTATTTTAAGATAATACACTGATAAATGCATTCTATTGTTTTCTTGCAACTGTTTTGGGTGTGGTTTTACTCAACAGTATGATTTTTAACACCATTCATAACATGCGGAACCCCACACATGTTCAGTTCATTGCAACCTACTGTGAACCATACAGCTGAGCCCTGGTAACTAGCCATCTGCACTCACTTTGAAAATGTGAAATAACATGTATTGTCTTCTACTATTTTCCAGGTAGTTTCTCTAAAAAATGAGCTTACTGCAGACCACCGTGTTTTACCTTGCAATTGTTAAGAGGACACGCACCACTCCTGCTGCTTAGCTGGCACGTAGCAATCTGTGCAGATGAGGTATCTTGGGATCATTCACACATTCTACCTTTTCTCTGTAAATGAACTTGTTGGCTAAAAATCATCAGATTTCTACCTTGATAAATTTTGCTTCATTATTTAATTTTAAATAAATTGCCCATTATAAAAAATTAATAACTTGTTAATTGTACATTCCACAGGTTGTTTAGCTTTCAAGAAATGCTACCCTCTCAAATCCAAAAAGTCCACAGTGGAGGACCAAACACACACCTAATGAAGGCCTTCCCTTGAGACCAGAGCTGGAATAACAGCCATTTCTACCCACAGAAATATAAGTACCAACATTCCGCTTTCTCAGCAGACACATCCCTTGGTACCAAGTTCACAAGTTGGCCTTTGATGTCTGTATTTATCTTCAGTACCTTGAGTGACTCCTTTCCTAGAGACTGACAGGCTGAAGACTCACAAGGCAAAATTGCCAGTGCAAACTTCAACAACTTTTTCCAAACAAGTCTCTTATCTACTATATACTACTCCTGGCTTCCTCCTTCCTCTTGATGAATTCCCTGCAGACAGAGTCTTCCAGCCAACAGAGTGACTCCTTCCCATTGCTTCACTGCAATCAATGTTGCCATATAAAGTATGTCAGTTACAGCTACATTGATTGCAGGGATAAAAAGATTCATCTCTTTACTCAAGCTTGCTAATGAGTCCAAGTAAGGTTTTAGAGCAATAAAACCCATTTTTAATGTCTAAAAAAAAATGGCTTTTACTCCCTGTACTCTTTATTGCTATAAATGCCAAATAACCAGCACTTTACACAAGATCTCAACCTCAAGGATAAAAGGAACAGCGCAAGACAGCTAACGTGAAAGGGCTGCAGTATTAATCTTTACTAGTGACTCTCTTTAATGCAAGGTCCTGCACGTGGGTCGAGGCAATCCCAAGCACAAATACAGGCCGGGTTGGGAATGGATAGAGAGCAGCCCTGAGGAGAAGGACTTGGGGGTATTGGTGAATGAGAAACTGAACATGAGCCGGCAGTGTGCGCTTGCAGCCCAGAAAGCCAATCGTGTGCTGGGCTGCATCAAAAGAAGCATCAGCAGCAGGTCAAAGGAGGTGATTCTTCCCCTCTACTCTGCTCTCATGAGACCCCCACCTGGTTTAGTACTGTGTTCAAATGTGGGGTTCTCAACTAAAAAAGATCTGGACCTGTTGGAGAGAGTCCAGAGGAGAGACACGAAATTGGTCAGAGGGCTGGAGCACCTCCCCTATGAGGACAGGCTGAGAGAGTTGGGGTTGTTCAGCCTGGATAAAATAAGGCTCCGGGGAGACATAATAGCAGCCTTCCAGTACCTGAAGGGGGCCACAGGAGAGATGGGGAGGCACTCTTGATCAGGGAGTGTAGTGACAGGACAAGGGGTAACAGTTTTAAGCTGAGACTAGACATTAGGAAGAAATTTTTCACTATGAGGGTGGTGAGACACTGGCACAGTTTGCCCAGGGAAGCTGTGGATGCTCCATCCCTGGAGGTGTTCAAGGCCAGGCTGGATGAGGCTTTGAGCAACCTTGGCTAGTGAAGGGTGTCCCTGCCCATGGCAGGGGGGTTGGAACTTGATGATCTTTAAGGTCCTTTCCAACCCAAACCATTCTATGATTCTATAGCATCAAGACCAGAGCCTGCCAAAATTTAAATGTTAAATAGTCATAGCAGATCTATGTGAATAAAATGGTAACATGGAAGTTGCAGTTCAGCCGGTGTGTTTTTGAAGGCTGGATGAAGGTTTTTAATATGGGCAGCCCTATAAATAACAACTAGCTTCTGATTTGTTTTCTCCCTGATTCATTGAACCATTGACTTAGAAACAGGGACAAATTTAATCTTAGAATCCCACTGTTTAAAAAAAATTTTACATTTTACTCAGTCAGTTTTGAGAGCAGTGTTGCTGCAAATCATTCAGGATTTCTGCATAGGTTCAGCTTCCCTCCATGAAAAAAAGAGAAAAACATTTAGAACAGGGGGTTTTTTTCCCTTTATAGCTGGTATATTCTCAACTATTTATGGAGACTTTTCAAAGCTGCACTATCAGTATTTTGGTGATGTGCTCATATAAGATGCTCCTTCCCTTGACTATAACAAGCATTGTGCCAGAGAATACAGGATCAGNAAAAAAAAAAAAAAAAAAAAAAAAAAAATCAGACACAGCAGAATCTGTTCATTTGTTTCACTATTTAAATAGAAGTGTTTTTCCTAACCATATCCCGGAAGAAAAGCAGCCCCTCAGTCAAACAAATACACATTAACTCACAGTTCTCTAGGAAATAATACCCTTTGCTCCTGAAAAAAAACATACCAAGTACATTGCTTTTGCCTTTTAAGCTTCCTAGTCACTAACCATCAAATTTTAAAATGCTGGCATCTAAGATGAGGGTTCATAAGCTTTTTGACTGCTTTTGGACCTGTGTTTAAACTTTTTTGAATCTGTCACCCTATTTATGTCAGCTGTTGGCCTTTCACCTGTCTCCACAATTTGCTTTCTCAGCTCTGAGGGGCAGTTAACTTTACAAGAATATCAAATGCCGCGTTATCTCTATTTTACAAACCATTCAGACAGGAAAAAGCATTATATACACCTTGTAGGTAAGAAACCTGTGTCAGAGGTTAAGGACAAACTTTTCAAAGCATGCTCTCCTAGTTCTGGGATTCCAACAGAAGAAAGCAAACAGTTCGGCGCATACGAATGAGTAATGCCTGTAGCTGAAATGACAAGTGCTCAGACACCTTGAATTGGGCTCACAAAAACACAGAGCTACAAAATGAGAGGTTACTTATGACCTGTTTCTCTCACAGGCTTAACGATGTTGCTCAGACACAAGAATGGAAAGCAGAACCTCATATGTTCCTTTCTATGCTTTTACAACAAACCACCAGGACAACAAAGGCAAAGAGCAGCCACAGAAGTGCCCACAGCAGGATGTAAACCTTAAGAATCTATTTCAGCTTTTTAGAGTATGTGATTGCAGCTACTTTCTGACTCTATTCCTGAGTGGCATTTAACTTCATACCAGCATATAACTCAAAACCATAACCCCACCCCTCTTGCTTTTCTTCGTTTTAAGCAAAACCCACACTGCAATAGAAATGCACACCTTCTTCTCTCATCCCTGTGCCTCTGCTCCACCTCAGGAGGTAGCTGAGCAGAAAAGTCATGTGCCAGGGTTACAGATTTTCTCCTTTGCATTGCAAAGCTTAAAGTCCTTTAGAAATTCCCTAATTTCATTGTTCTCCCCCATTTTAGCCGTATGCTATTTACATGCCAGATGGGTTTTCCCCAAGCTCTCACACCACTAAGAAAACGGCAGCATTTTTTGTTCATTTATCACTGTATTAAAATATAAGAAGTTAACCATACTTAGATAAAATGAATTATAGGTATACCTCCCATACATCCTGTACATCATGCTAAGCAAAAGCTGTGTTAACTGTCAAGCTGAGAAATAGCTGACATTTGTTATTTTAATTAATAGTTTACTTTGCTGAAATAAGCTTTATGAGAAGCTACGACTTTTATTAAATCTTCACTAGAGCATTATTTTCACAGATTGGGAGGCAAAAACTAATTTTCAAAACTGCTTTGCCCTACAAGGTCACTGCCAACAGCTTGAATGCACGTCAAGAAGACATCTGCTTCAGAAATACCAATCTATGTTAAATGTGCATTATTTCAAAAACTTAAGATTTTTTCATTGCAAAAAAAATGATTATTCAGTGATTATGTAGTTTTTAACTGGTGTTTGTGTATAGCAGTGAAGATTTTTATCCCCTGTGGAATTTTTTAATATTTCGTAACTGCCACCCTGAATTCTTAGACCTCAGCAATTGCTTTAGAAATCACAATAAAGCGTACTCATGGATGAATTCAGACAGACAAGCTGTCTGTCACTGATATAAATCATTATACAATTACATAGTGAATTTATACAATTTCTTTGCCCAAATATTTTGAGGTCATTGATGAGACCAGAAAATTTCTCATTTCTCTTTTCTGTGAAAAGACCAATCTTATTTTCAGCTCAGCAAATTCATTCCATTTCAAACCAACGCAAGTATGCTTGACAAAAGAGAAAACTTCTTGGCACACTGACCCAGTGATTCTCTGGATGCATTTCTTAAGTTGTCAGTTTCACAGGCTGTACTGTCACTTATTTTAAAAGAGCTTCATGTGTAAAGAAGACACAGTGTTTGGAGAGCCAGACCTTTTCTTCTGATTCTTGATCCACTTGAAGACTGTAAAGCAGGAAACTGTTAAAAACAGCACAATTTTTTTTTTTGACATCAGCGTATGAAGATCAATACATCAATTGATTTCTATGAATTATATTTCACTTAAATTTTTTTATTGAGGTCTAGCATGACAATGAATAACACTTGTGCTCTCAGGATTGATCTGTTTCTTCATATCAATGGAAAGATTCCCATTGACTTCAAGCTCTCAGTGCTAGAAATAACAAGCCCAAATGTTTATGACTATGTAGTGTAACTGCAGGCAGGTAATAGCTTGCTCTGCCTCCACTCTAAAGTGATTAAAAGTTCAATTGTCAAGATAAATATAGACCTGGGATTTTTTTTATTTAGTGGAATATACATATTATGCTTTTAATTTTAGAAGATTGAAAGTTCTGCTCATCTACTTAGATATTTTTGGTTTGTTTTTTGAAGAAAGGAGGATTTTTTTTGCTGCGTAGTAGTAAAGCTGTTAGAGACAACTTTGGTCTTACGGATCCATGACAAAAAGAAAATTATTAGACTAACATTGGAAAAATGGACAGGGTTTTGAGCTAAAAACCTTTCATCAGGGCATATACAGAACAGAAAGAAATATACATATGCTTGAATACAGATTCCCTTACAGGCATATGCACTGGACTCTTTTTTTTCATACTTTCTCTCATGGGCAATGAATTTGTTAATCCTGTGTGTTCTCATCTCCCGTGGTCCTCAAGATTTTATCACAGACCCAACGGGACCACTCAGCAGCTGTCAGTAGCCAGAACTGGGACATCTACTACATCTATGATGATCTGTGTTTACACCTTCTTTGCTTATACCTGTTTCTCTTTTCACATGCCATGAAAACAACTTTCAAAATCCTCTAAGTAATGAAATGCTTGGTTTCATAATGTACCTTTCAATAAATAGGGTTTTTTTGCAGCAGCTATTACCTGATTCCCATTTCTGGGGAATTCTGGGTTTAAAGACCAAGCCAGATGTTGTAAATTGCACAGCTGGCCTGTAGCTGTGTGGCTCCGCACAGCTTCTGTAGCATCCCTGTTGCACACAGTCATGGATGAACTGCACTGGTGACAGGTCTGATTTTGTTTCTGCGTGAGTCAGCTATACTGTCCTGCCTCAGGCCTGAACCTGCTGCAGCTGAATCAAATCTTTGCTGAGCCCAAAGCCGCAACCTGCTGCTGCTGCCTTCATCTTTTATTTGATAACTGCCTGATGCCACCTGTCTACCTCACATGACAGAGCAACCGGGACCAGATCACCTTCACCACAGAAAAAGCTGGAAATAAATGTCCCTTCTGGTGTGTTTATAATTCCACTGATACAAAAGGGAGATACTTTCCCGTGGAACTGAAGGAGTAAAAAAACACTCCCATCACAGCTCAAATGGAACAACTTTTAATTCAAATATCTCTTGAAAGGGATAGAGGTCAGGTTTGCAGCATGCTAGAAGAGAATCAAACGGCTAAGTTACACACACCCCATGGACAATCAAGCCCTGGGATTTCCTTCCTGGCACAACTGTGTGACAATTTCATAACTCTTCATTATAATCTAATTTATCAAATATTGTACTTATTGCATGGCACTAATGCAAAGAGGGATCTTCAGAAGAAAGTAGCACCAAGACCAAATACCTGATGAACCTCAACAAACCGTTGGCACTAATCTAATCTCCATAAAACTGTCATACACCAAAGGAAGCTTGCCACCTTGTTTGGCTGGCCAGCTCAAACAGTTTGAAGGAACAGGAGTGAAACTCATTTTTCTAATTAGTTCCATTTTCCACAAATGCCACTTATTATAAACTATGTTACTGAAAAAAAATGGGGTTTTTTTCAAGAATAAGTCAGGATTTTTTTATACTAGCAGTGTCAAATGATGTTTTATTTAAACTTCTACATTACATTAGAATATCACAACTTACACACAAACACTGCATTGCTGTCTGTACTCATATGTAGTATTAAAAATTAAAAATAGTAATGGAAATTATAAAGATAAAATTAAAATTTCAGTGACTTGTATCAACTATAGATCTAAATTTGGAATCTGGGGTAGGGTTTAAATAAATAAGAGGAATAAAAGGAGTTTATAATGTGAGGAAACAGTTACTTCAGTCTTTTTTCTTTAGCCACTGAACAACAATATATATATTTACTGCCAATTAACATCTGACAACAATAAAACAAGGTGATATCAAGAATTTTTATAAGGTATATAAATATATTTATTGAAGCAGTGTAATTTTGTATCTTTTGGAAGTTCATTTTCAGTTCCTGGAAGGTTATGAAAATTCAAACTATACATCATTGCTTATCGATAATCCCGAATACCAGAAAACAAATATTACAAACTAGCATTAAAGGAAAAGAGGAGCCTCAGAGCAAACAATTCTGACATCTGCTTTTAACTGAATTTTTTTGTATAACTGCTATGTAGTTTCTAATAGGATAAAAGGCAATATACAACATATAACCTTTTTAATACAGAACGGCAATCGTCTTTTAAGATTTCCTAAGAGGTAACAGCATGGTAACTAGCACATCCATAGATACAAACTAGATGTTTACAAGATAACATTCAAACTGAATGCAGGGAAACAAGCAGAACTTGAATGGTTAATCTCATGTATTTTTAAAGAAAAAATATTTACTGGCTCCGTTTTCTCCAGTTCTATCATCAATAATGCAACTCTGCTTTGTTTACATATTCCTTACAAGTCACCTGGGCTTTATTGTCCTTCCCATCTCCTCTCCACCCTATATTTCTAAACTCATTTGTTTTTTAAAAAAAACCAAACACCATAATATTAGGATCTTTTACAGCTGAGAACTATTAGAATGAAATGTAACGGACATTAAACATAGGGAAGTTGTTAAAAATGTGCTAACACAAGTGAAATCCAAAAAAACTAAGGTGTGTGAGAAGCATATAAAATTTTTTTACACATGTCCTTCAAAAAAGTTTAATACATAGTCAGGTCACATTATTGCACATCAAATTCTCTAGGTCTCTAGCTGCCAGTAGCAATTATCTGTAAGAGAACGTATTTTCCCTCATGACTAGCTATCGGGAATTTTTGAGTATACCTAAGCATAGCCTTGAGCAAAACTCCTATGGGGCATATTTGGAATAGAGTATTTCATTTGGATGAAATATTAAGGTTTCTGTGCAATATGTCTATCTATATATTTATACATCTGTTTCAACATATTGATCTGTTTATCTGTTTACTTCAATAACATGAAATAGTTGTATTAAAATGTAAATAGTTCCAAATCTATATATTTCCGTGCAGTTTTAAGAAGCACAATTTCCTGGTTCCAGAGGCTGCGTCTAAAACAACGCATTCAGTACTGATGGCTCCCACCCATTGCACCAACCCCGCAGAGCTGCTGGGGTCGGGCTCCGAGGGCTTGGCTCTGGGGTTGCAATTGCTGCCCCTCTCACCCAGTACAAATGCCCCTTGCTCTGTATCAGCTAATGGTAACGGGACATGCTAGTGCTTGTTACAGTACAACTGACAAGCATACATGCAACTGGGGAAGAAAAAAAAAAATAAAAAAAAGAGTGAAGTCTTTAAGGAAAAGGAGCAAACTCCATCACTGCAGAGGGAATATAAAGTCCTGCAATTTACCATCTTTGAAAATATATGAGTTGGCTAGAGGTTTTTAAACAGGGCCTCCTTTAGTGGTTTACAAACCTCTGCATGCCACAGGATCAAGTTTGCTACCATAGGTTTTCAGACAAGTTTCTAGTTTCACAGTACTCTAGATGGAAGGATATTTTTAAGTTTTCTAGAAACATGGTCCCTATAAAAAGGACAGGAGAAGAAAATTGCATAGTTGGATGATAGTGGTCCCACAGCATACAAGAACCACTGGACTCTGCTAATAAGAAACAATGCAAATGTGTAATAAACCTACTAGTGAATAAGATTAATTTAATTTCTATTTTATGAACGCAGGTGCAAGCACTTGCTTTCAAATGAGATTATGTTGGCTTCGTTTTGATACAGACTAGGTCTCAACTGTCCACTATGAGAACAATGACTTGGTCTCATACTACACCCTCTGATCCATAGATTTTAGAGGCAGTCAGATCAAATCCTTTACATTTGTGCATTATGCATGTGTATTTATTGTATAACCACATTTAAATGTATGATAAAATAGCCATAAAAAAATAGAGATTATTATTCAGAGGAAGAGTAAACTTTATCAGAAGGCTAGTGATTTTTTAAAAAAAATTCTCTAACAGCAATAGACAATCACTAATTTTCATCAACACAATAGTTCAAATAAATGTGAAAGCAAGCAGAGCAAAGACTTTGATATGTTTTATATGCACTTCTATCATTGCAAAAGAAAACAGCATTACAGCTTTGACAAATAAAATATTCTGCAAGTCTTTATAGCCCTGGTAGAACAAGAGCTGATACTTTCTAGCTTTCAAATGACCATGAAATATATGAAAAAGAAAAAAAGCATAAATTCTCATCTCTCCTCTTAATAATACATTTACAGTCTTAAATGGTGTTCTTCCTTCCTGGATTTTTCCAAACCTATCCTATTTATCTGATTGGATTTCTGTCGCATCTTTCCACATATTACAGCTAATTAGTACCCCCTGATGAGAAACAGTCCACTGATGAAAAAAGCAGTTGGATAAGATCTACATTAACAAATGTAGTTCATTTAATATCATTTGTACTGCTGCATTATTAATAATATATAATTACCCAGTGCAGGCTGCAAGGGGGAAGAATAAAATCATTCATTAATTTCTTGGCCTTTACAAAAGGAGTAGTATATTTGCAAGGGAAAAAAAAATAGTATTGGACTTACAGACCACCATTCATCAGTTTTGTATGTCGCCAGAGGATATTAACTTTTTTGCATGGAAAGTACTGCTATATTTAAATGAGATCCTCATGCTAGCCCAAGATACAGGGTTCCATACCGTCACGGGAACCCTAGCTGTTATTAAAGCACTGAACAAAGAAGCATGACAGATGACTATAGGAAAGTTGAGATTTCCAGATAGCTACCGAGGGATATTTTCAATGCATTCAAATTCCAGGCCAAAAACCCCATACAGAACTTCCCATTACCTACACTGGGCTATATTTGTTGTACAATCCATTACTAATCTAATAATTTATTTAGTATTTTTTCATTCACATGTATAAATTACTCCAGACTTTGCATATTGTAGGAAGCAAATACAGACCTGACTTATTTTCGTCCTTCCTCTTTAGTTCAAATCAGTAGAATAACATTTTATACCAGTTACAGAACAGCGTAAGAGCCTAATAAATTGCAGGCTAAAAGTACCTTTTAGGATACAGGATAAATTAATTCAAACTTGAGTCAAAATCTGTTGTTCTCACTCCAGTAATAATCTCAGTATTGCTCTGAATGTTTTGCTTGAAGAACACATGACTAGTATTTTTGAATTTTTTACCCTTTCTGTAACATTATCAGACATACCGAGCTATTCTGCATAACAACTCTTTCTAGAATTCTCATGTTCAGAGAGAGAGTGAGAGAGAGAGGAAACCCAGACCTGTGTTTCTATATTTTTCCTGGAACTAAGTCTGGTTGTCTGCTAATGCTGTGAGTAATATACATGCTTCCATTTTTTTAGAGAAGGAAGGTTCACGTCCCTAAAGCACTTTGTCTGACCAGGAGTGGTACACTGTGGTGGGCTGACTCTAGCTAGACACGAGATGCCCACCAAAGCCACTCTGTCACTCAGTTGCTGCCAGGACAGTCAAGGACTTTTCAGCTTCTCTGCTGTGCCAGTGTCCACAGGGGCAGGAGAAGCTGGGAGGCAGCACAGTCCCAATTATTAGCCTAGGATTTGACCTTAGGTTTGGTATTCAGGCCCAAACTGGCCAGTGGTGTGTTCCATATCATGCACATCATGCCCAGTATATAGATGAGGCTCTGTCCAGAAGTTCACTCTCTCTCTGGGTCACCCCTCAGTCTGGGTCATCTTTCTCTCTCTCTCAGGGCTGTCTTGCTCTCTTGGTCAGCTCTTGCTCTCTCAGATGCTTGGGCTCTTGTCTCCTTTCTGGGAACTCTCTCTGCTCCAGGATCATTAGCCAGGAAAGGGCTGAGCCTTGGTGTCAGGTGGTGAGCAATATCACTGTGTATCACTTATTTGTATATGTTACTATTATCATTATTAATTATTCTTTTCAGTTTTGTTGTAGTTTCATTAAGTTGTTCTTAACTCAATCCACAAGTCTCTTTTCCCTTTACCCCTTCCTTCCCCATCCCCAGGAGGGGGGATGGTGAGCGAGTAGCTGTGTAGTGTTTGCCGCTAGCTGGGTTTAAAACCACAACGGTCATGCTCTACGCTGAGGAGTCAGGACAGGGCTCTCCTCAGGTCCACAGCTGGAAATGAGACATGCAGAAGAGAAAACCTCCTCATAACAGCAAGAGTCCATCTGGACCCAGAAGAGTTAGACAGCCAAAATTATAATGCTTACAGACAAAATTATTATCAACAGTCTTCTGTCTCACAGTGCTGAGGAGGGAAAGTTAACACACGTTCTGGAGGTACTGCAGACCCTTGAAACACTTGAATTCCTCCTCCATCACCCCCCAAGAAAAACAAAACCAAAAAGCCCCCAAAGCTTCTCACTTGACCTGACAGAGAAAAATCCAACAACAAAACTGTGCAAGAAACTAGAACATCCTTCTAAAGGACATAAAGACACATTTCCAAAAGGTTAAATGCAGTGAAGCCAAATAATAGAGACTAACTCAAAGTCTAGAGTATAAAATGCATTCCAAAAAGATATTAAGTATTTGAAATAAAATATTTTTTTCAGTAAACTGTTCAAGCTACTTAATTCTACAAAGTGTGAGCGATCCTAAAGGCTTCAAGTGACTACTATGTATTTTAGAGAAAATAATCTTAGCTAACATACAGTCAGACAGGACTTCTAGGATTGCGCAGATTACTGTGTGTTTTGCAATGATCACTTATTTTTTTTCATAAAAGTTAGAATAATAAGACATGTTCCTCACCCGTGTTTCACACAAAGCTACACAATGATACGTGTGTCTATAGCGCTGCTTTAAATTAATTAAACCGTATGGTCCTAAATCTCCGGTTTAAGAATACTCTACATGCAAAGCTATGAATTCTGAATTATTTGAATGCCATTATCTGACTGATATAGCAAATGAAAAAGTTATATTTTATTAAATAATGTAGGAAACAGCAGTGCACAATTCATCCTTAATTTTGAGAAGTCACAAAATGTCATTATTTCACAAGTATTTTCTCAAAATGTATTAAATTGGATATATTCTATATATATTCAATATAAATAATACATATTTAAATATATAAAAACAATATACTTCTATATAAATAATGCAATTCTAAAGGACCAGAACAGACTTCTAATCCATTTCAAGTCATACAATGCAACTGAATTTAAAGTTAACAGCAACTTTATCCTAAGTAGTGTTCACTGCCAACAAATCTACTTCACTGTAGTTACTGTAGGATGCCACACTGAAGATATATCACCATACAAAATAGATGGTAACAAATAGAAAAAGCTATAAAACAAGACAACTAACATAAAATGAAGGAAAACCAGCACACAACAATAGGCATTAACTTGACAATCAGTCTGAATCCCCTCAATATAAATGTCCCGTAACTAATCCATTAGGATTCACTGACGTAAGCAAAAGCTGTGAGGGGCCAGACAGCACCATCACCAGTGCAAGCTGATTGCTCACAACAAGCAGGGCTTCTGGGCAGCAGAGGCTCTTTTCTCTCCCTGGGAGAAAAAAACATCTCTAACATAGCCAGGTATTCCTCACCACTTTCTTCCACAGTTTGGAGACCTTCATTCTGCTCAACCCAGTTGCTCTAAATGATGATCAGGAATTCTTGGAGAGAGGAAACTCCAGGATAAATTTAGAGAAGCTGAATGTATCTTAATTGTATCTAGTTGACTAAATACTCCAGAAAAATATTCAAAGGATGAATTTTCGAAATTATCATCTACTCCCTAATGACCAGATTTTCAGAGCAAAGGAAAAAAAAAAAAAGGAAAGAATAAAAAAAAAAAAAGAATGGGTTGCTACAATCCAGGAGTTTTCTCCACCTCCCTTAATCAAGAAAAGATGGAAAGATAAAGCCAGAAGTTATTCAGCAATTTGTCATTCTCACACTCTTCTCATCATCATAGTCCATACAGAATGTATTGGTTTTTTGGTAGGTTTTTTTTCAGATTTCTACAATCTTTAGGTTCAGACAGGTGGTGTGAAACCGAGGAATACAGATCACATTACAGATTATGATTTAGAAGGTCTTGAAAAGTTGCACTTCCCTATTTCTGCAAACAATATACTAGCATCTGGAGCTTGACGCAGGCAGCTTTCATAGAGAAATATTAAACGTAAGCTCCATTACATGAGTAACATCTCTTTTCCACACTTCTCCAGGCAAGGCTGAGCATTGTATTGCATCCCACCTCAGTATTCAGCCTTTGCTTCTGCATCAAAAGACACAGAGGGACCCCAGCCATTCCTAGCATCTCTCTACTGATCAGATTTTTGCAAACCTATGATGACCTCTCAGTAGTGATTATTCTACAACCCTGTGTACCAATGAACTACTCTCTCCACTAAGTTGTATAATTTGTCTCCTTTACCATAATGGTTGTTAACCAATATACAGCAGAAGTAACACCGCCGATGACTCTACATAGAGTAACGTAGCAAAACGCCCTGCGCGACTGTGTATAACATGGATCTGCTGAAGCCACAGGCCCCACCTCTGAGCTGTCACCTATAAGCCTCTGTAACAAGTTTTTTTCATTCTCCCTTCACTGAGATAGAAATTCCTGTATTTGTTGACTGAAAATGCTTTATACCTGAGATTTTGTTTTTCTAAAACAAGAAGGAAAGAGAAGGAACATAAGACCTAAAATTGCATTAATGAAATTAAGTCCCCTAACACATGCCAAAGCATTCACAACATGAAGTCAAAGCTTTTGGACATTTGGTCACATTTTTTAATTCATGCATTAACCAACTAGGATAACAGTATTTTAATGCCCTTGAAGTGAAAATATACTTTTTACTCAAGATTTTTAAAGCTGTCACATATCTGAAACATAAACGAGACTTGGTCCATGCATTTTCCCTTCCTCCCCATCAAAAGCAGTCCCGGTGCTTTGCACTCCATCTGCCTCCAGCAGCTCTGTGCTCCTCCTCTCTTGGCTCATCAACACCTGTGAATGGCGAGGTTCCTACTAGCTACAGCTTCAGACCAGGGGCTTAGAATTCTATCCTATTAAAATAGAATTTCATTTCAAGAGGCAAACTGTTACATGGAAATATTTAAAATGTTGGATTTTTTTTAAGTAGGAGACAAAAAATTCAGTAAAGTTTGCATATAATGAAAATATTTGAACAAGCGAAGCATAACAATGCAATATTAAGTCTAATATTGGTGACATTTTACAGATCTTGTCAGAAACTAGGGAGCAGGCTTTATTTGAACCTTGTTGCCCTTATATTAAATTTCTGGTTTAGAATTAATTTATTTCCTTGTAGTTCTCATTATGTTTTTATTGAATAGTGGAGCATTTCTCTAACTAATTTAACACCTGTAAATTCCCATAGCTGCTAATGAAAGACTGTGTAGACTACCAGATAAATTTCTAATTCATATTTCAAAGGTTGCGAGTTCAAATCCTATTAAAGTTGTACTTATTAATGTTTCTATTAACACTTTTCCATCTCTGAAGTTATAGACTGAATTAATGCTTTCAGTTTTTCTAAAGAAAGAATAAACCTGTTCCAAAATGTCACACAAAGAGGGGAGGAGGAAGGAGAAGAAAACAAACTTCGTAAAAGGACAGTTCAGATGCAATGTCTGCGCTTTTTAAAGGGATAATGCCATTCTTACAATTAAAGGCAAAAACCAATGAACTATATGTCTTGAATCCTTCAAGTAGAAATAAATTCTGGTATATATGAAGCAGTGAAAATCCATAGTTTTTTTCACTTAGAGAAACTGCATTGACTGAAGCTTTGTCTTCCATTCCTTTCTAATACACTTTTCTTTACAACATTTATCATATAACCTCCCACTGCCTCTCTGTAAAATGGATGCGATACTTACTGACCTCCTAGTTTAATAATCTTTAATCCTTTGCACATCTATAGCTAGAATTTTAAAGCTAATAAATTAAAAATGCAACTCCAATGGGATTTTGCCAGATTTAATTCATTAGTTATGAGATTCTTAATGGAACAGCTATAGATGTTCAAAGGATTAATTATAGTTAAAAAACAAGCACTTAGAAAACTATTTAGCTATATCAAAAAGAATATATCTTCTAGAAATAACCCTGCCCAATGAGACCGGGAGCCAAGCAACCTCTAATATTGCCCTTGACTGACATAACTAAATGCAGCAGCATTCTGGAACAATGCTCTAATTTATGCTTATGCAGCATCTACATCTGCTATCAAAAATAATTATGCAAAAGGTTTGAGGATTTTGTAATATATTGCTTTACGTATTAGATAACATCTCAGAAGCTGTATTTTGCACAGCCATTGAAGAAAATAGAGTGGTGTACACACACGCTACACTTGATTAGCAAGCAGCACACTAGAGTCCCTTCTCATTTCTTGAATGGTAATTACTTTTTTCAAAAAACACATAATATTCTCAGAGTAACACCCTGTTTTATACCTGCAAATTTACAGTTTGCAATCTACAAGTATTCATCGTAGTCTTACATTGACCTCCAAGTCAGAAGGCTAAAAAAGGTGGGTTGTTATCTTCATTCACTTCTTAGTTTATTTTGCTTCTCAGTCACTTCTTAATGAGCTTATAGCATGTATTTCCAATTAATGCACAACAACATTCCACTGAAATTTGTAATAATCCATTTAGTCCCCCAAATTTTTACTTATAATTTACATGGAATCAAAAATCCCACCAAAAAAAAATCCACAAACAACCCTTACCAGAATTTTTGAGACACTCTGAATCATCATTCCAACCTGTTTGAAAAAAAAGTGAACAAAGAAGCACCAGAAACACCTTTATCTGGTAATTTAAAATGCAGCTTGTTCTCTCAATTGGCTTTCTCCTTAAATTACTGTAATACACTCAGGCACATTAGGCTCTGGTTCAAAGATAAAAATACCTATTTTCCCACATGCACTACAATATCACAAGTCACCAAAAATCCCAAAGTGTACAGTCTCCAGTGGAAAGGCTTGCGAGCAGTATACCATAACTGATAGTACACATACATCCTGATTCTTAGGAGCCACTGTACAAGGTCAGAAACTTTTTGACCAACTTCTTGCATTAATTTGATCCCTGCTTTATACTGTACCTCACGTTTGGGCCACATTTATACCCTTAGCCCAATGACAGCTGCAGTCTGGAGCCTCCCTGTCAGAACTGGCTTTCAAAAAGCACTGACTGACACATTCNCGCAAGGAGAAATAAGATTGAGGCCTTGATGCAGACTGTCAGGATTTATACCAAGGTGGGACATCTTCAAAAGAGGCTGTGGATAAATAAAAAGCCAGATACCAGCCTCTTCAGGCAGAGCATTAGAATTAAGGTGCACAGGCTAAGGAGCCCCATCAATAGTATTTCTGCAAGAACAACCTGCCAAGAAGACTAGGGAGGCTCTAAAAAATGAGTGAGTGGGGAATGGGAGAAAGAGCTTGTTTATCCATATGGTAACAACATTCACACGGCTCCTAGTGTAGCACGCAAGATGTAGTAATGTACTTGAGAGGAAATCATTTTAAAATATATTGTCTCCAAATTCTTATGATTCATACTAGCTTATAAAATCCTTAGGGCCAAATACCACAGTACCTCCTCAGCTCTCATTCGAAGAAAATGTGCTCAAAATCAATAGGAGTTTGCTTATATAAGCATAAAGTGAAAACTAAGGATAAAATAAGGCTATGATTCATGGTATGCATTAAAATTATTTCAGTTGTTCACACATGCAGACTATACATCATAATAAAAAGATGCTGTCCCACTGATGACCTAGTTTTCAAAATCTGTACGCATTTATTAATGGAACTGAACACAAACTTCACACATGCAAAGCTAAAGCGTATGACCTGGCTGACAGTTTACACAGCAAAATATCCTGGTCCATTCTGGTAAGTGTTCAGAAACCCTCAGCCCCCTACACCATAAAAGCTTTATTGTTCACACAATTATGTACAAGTGTTTTGAGAAAAGACTACATGTGATTAGGAAGGGAAAGATTCTACTTTTCTTATGGTGCCTTTGCATAAAAATAACAGTCCTATCCCTTTTTTTATTTTACCTTCTAATAACACAATCTGGGATTTATTTTGGAAGATTTGAGTGCTTCAGAACAATTCATGTCTCACAAAAAAACATTACCATGACAAATATTTAGCTATTATGCAGGTAATGTTTAATTCATTTTACTAAGTAAGAATGTTATTAGTACAGACGCTTATGAAAATAAGTAGGATTGTTTTATTATTTGTAAATAATTTGTAGCGAAAATTTCCAAACAAACATGAAAAGGACAAAGACATTTCACAAAAAGATGTAAATCAAACAACAATTTATTAATCATAGTCTTTTCTTACTTCTCTTTTAAAAAAAAAAAAAAAAAAGGAGACAGAAAATTCTGCTCGGCATCAAAGCCATTGATACAACTTTCAGGGTTTCCTGCATTTAAACACTTTTGTGGAGAAGAGTGAGCCAGCGGTCCCCTGGATTTCAGCCAGTTCTACAATCCTTCTCTCATTAAAATTTCTACTTCCTTAATTCATCTTAACTTACTCTTCTCACTGTTACCAGGTTCTCGGTTTAGACTACGAAATGCAGATAATACAACACAATAAACCAAAACTGCCACATTTTAGTAGTATGTGTACTACTGCTTTTCCTCTTCAGTTAGTCCCTTTTACGTGTATCCATTCTCTGCTCCACCCCTTCATCATTTTCTGCTCAGACACACCATTGCAAACCCCTCCCCACCCAACCACTTCCATACTTTCAATTCCCTTATGCTCTGTTTCTCCTACCAGCATGTCTTTTTTCCCCAAACTGCTTCCTTATACTTAAGGCTCTCCTTCCCCCTCTTCTACCATCTTGTCTCTTTTCCACTGTTTGTTCCTAGTAGCCTTTATGTCTCCATCACTCACTTGCATTCAACACAGTACATTTAGGAATTTACCTTTTTTCCCTCCTTATCTTTCTTTCACGATACCTGTTCTCTCTCTTGCACCTTTATACCTCCCCTGCTGCAGTATTTCCCTATGAATTGAGTTTTTCTCACCCTCTCTCTCCAAGATGTTTTCCAAAGACAAAGCCAGATTTCTTATCAGCTTCTTTACTGACACATTTTTGCATCTCTCCCTCTTACTATGCAACAGAACAGCCTGTGTGTGCATAATGGGGTGTATATTCCAGCAGATTGCAAGGATGGCGAGTGTTAAAATGCATATATGTGTGTGTATGTGCATGCTGGTATGTGTGGGTGCACATATAGATGCCAATTGCCAGCTACACTCCTAGATTCTATGAATGACTGCAGCATGCACCACAATTTTATTGTCATTAAATTCTGCTTCCAAATCATACTGTAAAAATATTTTGCTTTAAGGAAATTAAAGCAGATACAGAAGCTTAGTATGAAAAAGGAAATGTCTCCACCTGATATATCTTTGAATCTGTTAGAGAATCTGAACCCAAACTAGAACATGAAGACACTACAAAAGATAGGATGATTGTATTTTTTGAATGCAAAAAAGACCCCAAAACTGTAGAGTCTCATGATATGATATTCAAAGGGACAAGGGAGACTGCTAATGGACTGCAAAGGTTAGAGAAGTAGCTGCCTGATGATGTGGGGCAGCTATGAGTGCAGGGGACAGGAACCCATGGGAATGATGCAGACTGAGTGAGAAAAGAGGGAAAAGGAACAAGAATATCCAGCTGAGGCAAGGACAAGCATGCAAACGTTGAAATCTTCTCCTGAACCTGAGTGAATCCCTAAAGTGAGGAGCCCCTATGGGTCTGATAGTGGCATGCATTCTCTTCATATGAACAAAATGTATTTTAAATATTTAATTTTAAGCGAGAAAATGAGATATGATCACGCACATGCAACTTAATTTGACAGTTACTAATGCATACCCATGAAAACAAGCTTTTTTCCATGATGTAAACTGTAATGAGGTAGAAATCTCATGTGTCATTTTCTAGGTTCCTGAAGCTCATTTAAAAATTTCAAACAACATTCAAACAATGTATTTTTCACAAATGAAATAGAAACTACTGACATATCTGTTTTTCCAAAGGCTATTTTTTTCATATAATTTCTTCACCAGGAAGCACCATGACTAAGCAGACTATGCCTGCTGCTAACCTCTCACCTCCAAATTTTCTTGTTGCCTCTCTTCTTTTACACCTGCTGTTTTTCACTACAGACCGATAACTCAGAGGTCATGCTAATCTTCATGCATCAACCCAGCTGCATTTGATCTGAGTTACCAATAAAAGAGGTACTCGAGTGCTACTGCACATCTTAAAGAAGTACCTGGATAGTTCTCTGCATGTGTAAGAGGTTGCACTTCCCATTCATTAAGAAGCAAGAGCAGGCAGAAAATTTATTTTTTCAAATGTAATAAAAGATAGGTTACTACATCACATATTAGCCCAGTAATACGTTAACCGTTAAGCATAACTGGTGCTGGACTGTCATCCCTTTGCTCCCCAAGAGCTTGGTAATGTGAGTTCACTTCTCTGTGCATCCTGATTTGAAAAACAGTAAAACATTCACCTTTTGAGTACTCTGAGATTTTAAGGCCAAAGGTCTAGATTAGGAAAACAGATTAAAAGAGCAAGAACAGTTTTATAGTTAAGGTACACTCAAGCAAGCTGATCATAATCGGTATCCAAAATACAGGAAAAATTGTTTCCTGTCTCATGTGTCTCATTTAGAAACATTTTTCTCTCTTTTCTGTTTGTCTCCCCTCTTTCACAGAACAAAAAGAAGCAATGACACTCACTGCTGACACTCTTCAAGAAGGGTAAGTCTGATAACCAGAATTAAATATAAACACAGAACATCAGCAGAATAATACCACAGACAGGAGTAATTTCACAAATCATCTGACATTCACCTACTCATCAGTTCTACAAACTGGAACTTCATGCTAAGCTTTCTATATTAACATAAGACACCTGTGTCTCAAAAAAGAAAAAATATATGGGTATAAATGTAAATGCAAATATCTCTTTCACAAGATCTATATATATATATAATAGTGATAATGTTTGGTGGCACTTTTCTTCATTACTGCAGCTATGTTCTGACCACATTCAATTTAGTCCTGCCACCCTCTTTCAGTCGCACGGACACAGAATTGTTATTACATTTTCATGAATACCTAATTTCCTTGGAAAATATAAGTCTCTGTCCACCTCTACATAAGAAATTATTTTTGTTAGTTATCCACCATTGCTGCAACAATGACAAATCTCCAGAATTATTGTCAGATATGTTCCTTTTTTGAAATGACATCATTACACAGTGCCCCATGACAACCAGACATGAAAAAAGAATAACTTTTCAGAAGTCACATTTCTCAATCAACACGAGCTTGCAATTTTAGTAGTGCTATCAGTCAGATGGACGTAGGAATGATTGCGTATTTCATATGGTTTCAGAACTACTGTCATCCAGGAGTTATGTGTCACACCCATGCAGGAAAAATACTGGAAATACAAATTAATCCTTCTGTCTTTTGTAACGTATTTATACACTGACTATTGAGCAGCATATAATGAAGAGACTTGTGACTAGCAGAACACTAGCATGCTCAGTATGTGGAAAATCAGGCACAAAAGTGTATTTTTGTAATTTTCAGCAGTAGGCAGACACTTAACTTTTCACTTGGCAGTTTTGCCAGTTTTGTCAGAGCTGAACAGCAGTTCAGGCCACTCAGCTGTGTTTCCTTGTTTCTTCAAGCCATCAGCAACGTGTCACAGTTCAAGCAGATCAAACAGATGCAAAGGGTGGACACAGTGCAATGAATGCACACAGCAGGAACTGGAATCGCTCAGTAATGTCATTGCCATGGCCACTGGAAGTTACAGTGGCTCAAGGCCAGCCAGCTGGTACATGCAAAAGATGGAAACATTACACCCGCTACTCCCATGTACTGGGTGAAATGAATCTTCTCAATTTAATGTGTTTATCCACTATGTGCATTTTGTAAGTTACTGTTACCAAGAGATGGGTGGTTATGGACACTCTGTGAATTGCAAGACTTAATATAAACAGTAGTTAATGACTAGCTCAAGATAAGAGATGATATTATTTTGATGGAGGTCTTAGCCCTTTCCAGAAACTTCTCTTGTATCCTCCATGCCTTTCAAAGGGACTGCTAGCCTACTCACTGTAAACAGTATCAGGAAGCATCGAGTTTTCTAGAGAGAGAAATCCAAACCCTACATTACATGATCAAATTTCTAAATCATTCCTACCTGTCCAGGACTTTGATAATACTGCATTACTCCATGACTGGTCTCTAGGGTGACCAGTGTCTCTCTTCTTTGCACACATTACTTATTTAGGCTACAGAGAACAAACTGTTGGAACAATATACTGTAACATACAATCATTTCAAAATTAGCATAAAAAAAAAATTTCTATAAACCATGAATGGAACTAGTACAGCATAAGAGCTTTGCCTATAAAATGCCACAAGTGGCGAAGATAATAGAATTATAGAGCAGTTTGAGTTGGAAGGGACCATGGAGGTCATCTAGTCTAACCCCCCTGCAGTAAGCAGGGACATCTTCCACTAGATGTGGCTGCCCAGAGCCCCATCCACCCTGACCTCGAATGTTTCCAGGGATGGGGCATCTACCACCTCCTTGGGCAACCTGTTCCAGTGTTTCACCACCCTAAGCATAAAATATTTCTTCCTTACACCTAGTCAAAACCTCTCCTCTTTTAGTTTAAAAACATTACCCCTTGTCCTATTGCTACAGGCCCTGTTAAAAAGTCGATCCCCATCTTTCTTTTAAGCCCCCTTTAGGTACTGAAAGGCTAAAAGCAGGTCTCCTTGGAGTCTTCTCCAAGCTGAACAACCCTACCCTCTCCCTTCTAACTTGTGTGATAGCTGAATGGTGAATATTTCTCTATTTCATACTTAGAAAGTATTGAAAAAAAATTATTTTCCCTTGAAATCCATTATTGTCTGCAGGAAAAAAAAAAAAAGAGTGTGTCTAATGCAGTTCTTTGCAGTTGCCTCAAAACTAAATGCAGACTTTTTTTAAATGGAAACGAAGAAAGGTTTTTTCCTTCATCTTGTGCTTATCTAACTTACTGCCATTAACCTTGCAGATAATAAGTCTTCCATCTTCTTCTCTAATGATAGAAATGAAATAAACTCAACCCACTTCAGCACTGCTTTGAAACTGTCCCTTCTGATGTGCCATCAAAGCAGCCCTGAACAGGCTTTAAAATCAGAGGGTTAAACAAGCGCTGCTTCCTCCTCCCAGCTGTTGAAACCCATGACCTAGAAGTGAAAAAGCCACCTGCATCTGTACCCGCAAGCTCAAACTGCTCCACGATTACTACAGCTGTATTCAGGATGCAAAAGCAGGATGCAGAATGATACAAAATAATACTGAGACAACAGCAATACTAAGTGGAACTCAAGAGAACAACATAATTGTTTGCTAGCTGGACAGGCAGGACTACCTTCCTCAATACACTCCACTGTAACTGACACACAACAGTGATATTAAAATATCCCTGTTCTTAAATTAAGACAGAAGAACCCCAGATCTATAATTTTTCTTCCACTCAAAAGCATACTGCTGTTTTGGAAAACATCCCGATCTTCAAGGAAGATTATGAGAAATCCCAACCCATTAATACTCTTCCTTAGGAGTTAATTTCATCTCTACCTAAGTCTATAAAAGTGTTCTTACATGGAGGTCAATAGAGTTGAACTAAAGCTGTGCAAAATGTTCAAAGAGCTACATGAAACTATATAAAACTCACCAGGTCTAAGGTGTGCACTAATAATTTGAACCAGCAGGGCTTTGCTCTAAATTTTATTGAGCCAGAGTACCTTTCATTAAAATTAGAAATGTAATTTTGAGTGCTATCTGGAATTGTACACATTTCTGGAGGCTAATTATTTCGCTTCCTTCCCCACCCCCCCCTTCAGGTTGAACACTATGGCTGTTGCACGAAGCCACCGGTATAAGTTTCATGGTTAGACTTCTGGAAGCCTAATTGGCTCAGCGTGACCAGCATGACGCCAGCTGCAGCTAAGCAGAGAGCCTCTCTGTAGCTGACTTACATAATTCCTATTTCCAAAACGTAAAAATTCTAAAAGAAACTCTTTTAAACACTAACACATTGTGTTCCCATCTCCCGCTGAGGCTGACCCAAAGAGAACAGCCGCCCGCCACTGCTCACAATGTGCAGATCAGTCCTTCGGCTCAGCAGCAGAGGTCTGTGCTTCAGAGGGAGAGGTCTCAGGTTCACCCCCTCCAGCAACGCAATTATGTTTTTACAAACCTCTATTAGTTTCCACACAAAGTTTCACTACCTATTTGTGGAAGCAGGGAGAAAGAAGTGAATCAGTGTTAACCCCTTACTTGGCTGTCCTAAAAAACCTAAAACAGGGATTCAAATTGGAAATGCAAAGTATTCCTTAGATGACTGTGTCATCTTGCTTGCCCACTGCCTCACTCAGGTTTCAAGCCTGCAAAAAATCCAATGGCAGAGCGCTACGAAACACTTGCTTCCAGCAACTCTTTTGTTAATAACTTTACCTAAAAATATTTAGGTATAACATATGCACTCCACTCTCATGATTACACATGCAGTAGGAACAATTTGAACAGCCAGAAACTGTTTACAAGTGTGTGAGTTGCAGATTCACACATACTGATGGAAAAAATTTTGGACACACTGTTTATTTCGGGCAACTGGTACTTCATCATTGTTCAACTTACGTAAGTCTGGTTTTCACAGTACTTGCATAAATAGATGTATAAAACAACAGCAGTGGCAGAAGCAACTCCTTATACATAAAAAATAAAATAAAAATTGAAAGAGCTGCTTGGGAAGAGAAGAACTTTCACAGAAATGCTAACCAGACAAAAGAAGGTGTGAAAGTCAGGGAGTAAGCTTGGCATATCATTCCGATCACTGTAACTTTATTTAAATAGTTTTAACTCAAATTGCAAGACACTTGTTCTATTTGAGTGTAACTTAAACTAAAAATTTTGATAATAATTGAGCCTTTTATACAAAATAGGATCAAGAACCTGGAAATGTTAGTATTGATTTTAGCGATTACAAAATAAGGTATCATTGAATTTGATGAGGGCAATCAGAGCAAAAAGATGCGAGACATGGAAGAAATAAGAGAGATTAAAATTTAGTAAGAAGTGGATGAGCTGAAGAACTGAAGTAGCAACAGAGAGATTAAATTGGATAATAAGATGTTATTAAACTAAAAAGCTTGAAAAATAATAATTAAAAATTACCATAACCAACTGATGACCCATGGTAGAATTAAGCATGCATGCTGTGCTCAAAACTGCAGTGTCATGTACTTCCAAGATTCGTGTGTCAGGCTAAGGCTTTCTTTAAAAAAAAAAAAAAAAAATTGTTGTCAAATCTAAATAATGACTTTTATTGACCATGGCCTAGCAATAATATACAGCATTCTCTCTTGCCTTCTGAATATTTGGGAGTAACTGACATGAGAATTTACTTTGCTTAGTTTAAGGGTAGAACATTCAGCATCTGCTTAAAGGCACAAAACTATACCAGCAAACAGTTTATGATCAGAAAAAAAACCAACCATACTGTACTCTGAAACTGACCCTGAGATCCATCAATGAGGAATACATAATTATGGGGAGTAACCAAATTCCCTTCTTTGTTAGCATTTGGAAACTACTGTTTCCCCACAGATATCTAACACACAACTATATTTTTGGTCATTGTTGTGGTTTGGGGTGGTTTTCTGGGGGGAGGTTTGTTTGTTTGTTTTGTTTTTTAATAAAATGTCCCTTTAACCTGAGCAACTGCTCACAGCCACCCTCTGAAACTGGAAATTTTGTTCCTTTGCATACCCTACAGCCTCTGGAGACATCATAAAAAGTAACATAGAGAACTGGGCACAAGCAGCATACATGCTAATCGTCATGTTTTCCTTCCCATTCACCATTCACTGTAAACCACAGAAAATCAGACTCCACTATGTCTTCTTTCCTCCCACCCACTTCTTCATTTCAAGCCTCAGCTCACAGAAACATTTTGCAGGAAAAAAAAAAGAAATCAGCTTTTCCCAGTGCTTTTTTTCCAGTTGATTGCTACTCCATGGCACCAATTATAAGTAACTGCTTTACAGCTGAACCAAAGCAGCACAGTCAGCAAAATCACAGCCTCTCCATCCTCAAGCAATCAGAGAGACTTGATGCAAAGGAGCAAAGGTGAGACAGACACCAGCCTAATAGGCCAAGGAGGAATATGCCTCCAGTTCTCCCCAGTCCAGGCAGACTAGTTGGTCAGAATGTAAATTTCTGGTAAACAATTTCACTGCCTGTCTGATAAAGAACTGCAAACTCAGTAGACAGTACAAGACCACTGGGACAAGGGGGACTGCAGATCCCGCCACACTGAAGCCAGTGTCAAAAACAAAAGCATGTAATGAATTTGCTGCCAAGCTGGAGTGAGGCTTCCCTGGTTGCTGGTCAATAGGACAGAGGTAACAGAAAACAAACACCATATTCAATGCATCCACCTAATGATGACAGGTGACATCAAACAGCTGTCTGTACAAGCAACCTTCTGGGAATTTGCAGTCTGCCTCAATATCATGCTTCACACCTCGATTCCTGGCTCACGTCCTTGATCCTGCTTCCTACCTGCTCAGCCCTGACTCTCTTACATTTTCTTAATCCTGTCCTTTCTCATCTCTGTGTTACAGCTTGTCCCTGGCTGGCCTACTCGACCAGCTCCAGCACTGTCCGCTGCCTTCTGCTGTGCTGCTTGGCAGCCTCTCTCAAACCTGAACAATTCCTTCAACCCTGAATTAATGTTTTTTTTCAATTACTGAGAGTCCTTAATCGTGACCCCAGAGCTGATTTGCTACTCTGTCATCAGCCTGGTCTACCTCAGAAGCACAATCATCCTACCCAGGTGATGAAGCATTTGATTCTTCAGGTCAGATTTTCTTTGAACTCCACCAGACGCCAGCACCACAGCATAGGGGGTCTCCTCACATATCTACTGCTTACAAGCTTTAGCAGGGCAGACAGCTTTATTTGGTTTGACTCCGTCTCCTGTATAGTGCTCAGTCCTGCAGTCGGGTTTAACTAGTAAGTACCACAGAAGGTGAACAAAGAAACGTGATAGAGAGATATGCGCAACGCAGAAGGCAGCTCAGATCACTTTGATACCACACCCTGCTAACTGTTAGAAAGCTCTATGGCCTTAGCAGTAATTTTGGATACGGTTAGGTAACTTTTTGAATGGATCACAAGAGAAGTGCCTGTCCTTACCAATAAGTAATCTCCCTGTCTGATCTAGCAATAGTGGGTGCCGAAGTGGATTACATTAACCTGCTTCTCTGTTTTCATAATCTATTTCTATATGGTCTTTCTTAAAAGAGAGGGAAAAATAATAACTAGCACACAAATACAGTTATAGCACAAGCATGAAAGCTGCCTAGGGCAGCAGGGTGGTGCAGGCTGCAGTCAGAACCTCAAGTGACAAATGCTCACCTGCTCCCACAGGGGCACAGGTCTCCAAGCCACTCTGTGACAGGAGTGGGACATACACTTGTCGGAAACGTGCTACACATTTCTGAGGAAGGGACAGTTATCAGCTAGTATCCCTCAGTCATCAGTCCTAGTGCTGCCCCACAGAGCTGCTGGGCTAAAGGGGAAAAGGAACTGATAGAACAGGACAAAAATATCATGGCCAGATATGGGGTGGATATCCACTACAAGGGAAAGGTACAGCATACCGTAAAACACCAAGAAGTTTTGAAACCATTTGTGAAAAAGTTATAGTCAAGGCACAGAATGTATTTTATAAACAAGAATGTGATCTGGGAAATTATTTCACTGTCAGACAATTCAAACTCTAGTACCATCAGCTGGACGAGTTGCCTGTCCATGAGTGACCAAGGATTGCAAGATCCTCTTTGAATCATTAGGGACAAGCTGCTCTGCATTCCTTCACCACTTAATTAATAATAACAACTGTTACTTTGTTGGTGCATATACAGGCCAGAAGTCCAATAGCTGGTGCAAGCCTTTGCCTCATTCACTTTCTACATACACGTTGACCTTGCTGACTTTCCTTGTTCACTCTGCTAAATATAGTACTAGCTGTGAACTGCTACAAACTTTAGAATTCTCTCCCCCCCCCCAAACAAATAAATCCCTTCCTCATTTCCCTGTTTTACACTCTAGTGACATGAACACCACCTGCACTACTCCCCCAATTTGCATGTACATAATTTTCTTACAATCCTCCCACAAAGTTAAGAGAGAAAATTACATAAAGCCTATCAGAGTCTTATGTCTACTGACCAGCTCCGTGAACTGCAGTTTAGGGATGATGATCCAGCAAGTCCGCTGCAAACATGTCATCGTGCACCTTGGAACAGCAGAAAAAGTGTGGTTGAAGCACTTGTCCTATGTCATACAGGAAATCATGGTAGAGACTGACAGTACTCTGGAAACCGACACTTCTTGGGAGGGTGATCATTTGTAAAGAAGACTCCTGCATCCTCTCTAAAGTAGCTACATTAAATTATTGTCATGCTTTCTTGTTCTACAATTCATCATAAAAATTACATTTAGAATTATTTTTAAACATTCATATCATTTAACAATGAAAATTCCCATGAACGCAGAAGTCATAAGCAGTATCAAAGTGATGCTCTTTTCCAGGGGTCCCTCATTTCTCACAAACACGCAAAACTACAGAACAACCAAACTAATAAATAGTATTTCATCACTTTTCTTTCACTTTCAATAATTCATAGCCCTAATATTTACTTTGTTACCTGTGCAGCATAAATATTAATGACATGACACTACAAACTTTAGAGTACTTTCTGACTAGATCAACAGCAAGCAACTCTTGCCCTTGGCCTAAAGACAAAAAATGTCACTGTGATTAATAACAAAATGACAAAACCTTGTAATTACAATCAAGAAATATTATTCTGGAGAAATATTGCACTAGTTTCTAAATGCATTTCACAAAGGCTTGAGGTGGTTTTTTACAAAATATGTCGGAAAACCCACCCTGAAACGACTGTATTGCATGAAAGTATTTGCAATCTTTTTATCGCATTGCAATGTTCCAAAAGATCTATGCCTCATGTTTAAGAGGTTTTCCATTTCACATGCTTAACATTATAATGCATTAGGAAAAACAAAGGTTACTCCCCGCTTTCCTTGACGAATTAATTTCACCTTAGCTTTAGAGGAAAGTTTAAATCTTATTTAAGGGAGGAGAATGGAAGGCACTGTGCCACCAAACTATCCACCTATACACAAATAAATTAAACAGGGCTCTTTCCTCCAGTTTTCCCTTAAGTGAAAACACTCAACTATGATTTCATTGAGTTAATCTACTCAAAACCTAGAAACTTCTGATGACACAAATCTGCTAACACATTCAAAAGCTTTTTGCATTTCCCTAATGCTACTACTAATAATGCTTTATCCTGACTTTCTTTAATGCACAAAACTCCACTCAGTGCAGTTCAGCCACTTCATGAGCCAACATTAGCATCTGCACAGTGCTGACATAAAAAAAGTTAATGAAACTAGGAATCTGCAACTCTGTCATTCTTTAAAGAGTCATAAGTTTCTGGTGAGAGATTGTCACCACATACAGTCAGGGACAATCTGGATTCTTGAACCTTGAACTAACACTTACTCTAGTTAATACAGACAGCTTTGCAACCCCCCAAACTTTCTCAATTTACTAAGGAACCAAACAGGCAGTTATCTTTTTTTTCCCCCCTTTCCCTCATAAAGCTGTAAATCTTTAAATGGGTTTTGGACATTTTGACAATTATTGACAGTGCTCTCTTAATTGAGGGCTGCCTGCAATGGACAGAATCTTACCAGCTCTCCCTTCCACAACCATCAGGAAGAACTCAAAAGCCAAGTCAGATGTTTAGTAACAGATGAGTGTAGTGTTTTGGCAACCTCCAACAGTCTTTGTTCTTCAGTTTTGTTCAGCTCTTCCCTCCTATGTTTGGCGTGCTGATCAAAGTCCAAGATGTGAGAGCTACAACATGCCTAGTTTAGCATGCAAATGCAAAGATCAAAAGGAGCCCTCCTTTTTATGAACACACACGCACTCTCTTAGTCAACAACCATTTGCGTCCCACTCCTGGTTTTGCCACTGGGAATACAAGATCTAAATTAGATTCAGAGAACAGGACACAGAAATTAGTGGCATGTCATTTCCACCCAGTCCAGCACAGTTAGCCATGAGTTGTGGCATAAGCAATAATTTATATATTATGAAATTTCAAAGAACCACAGTCAACCAATATGTCACTCCATGTTTTTTACTTTGGCCTTTATGTAAATACTACTCTGGCTATAAAACCGTTTTCACTGATTGCTAAAGCATATGGAGGCAGGCATACGACCCTTCTGTCAGGCAGAGGAAGACTTGTGCTCCAAGCATGTACAGGGAAGCTCACCTTGAGAGGAGGGAAAGAGATAACCAGTGTCATCCTCTAACATCATTTAGCACATAGATCTAAAACCTAGCAATTCAGACTCAACCATGAGAAACTACTCTACCATGAGGACAAGACTTCTCTTTTCATTGTCCTGTAATCTATAAATCTTCCCTATAAATTGTCCCTTCTGGTTCAGGGAACCCATCTGTGGTTATCCCTTGATATGTCCATCAGAGCCTGCACAGAGTTGTCTTCAAGATCAGTTTTCCATTTGTTTCTGGTTTGTTTTTTTTTCCACACGGACTTCCTTTTTTGCTTTATGCATAGATTGCCATTCTATTGCCAAAGTGACTGCTTTTCCTCTCTTTAAAAAAGATGGTAGAATAAAATATTTCAGTTGTAAGGGACCTAGAATGACCATCTAGTCCAACTGCCTGACCAATTCAGGGCTGACCCACATTAAAGTACAGTATTAAGCACATTGTTCAAACGCCTCTTAAACACTGACAGGTTTGGGGCATCAACCATAGAATCACAGAATGTTAGGGATTGGAAGGGATTTCGAAAGATCATCTAGTCCAATCCCCCTGCCGGAGCAGGAACACCTAGATCAGATCGCACAGGAACGCATCCAGGCGGGTTTTGAATGTCTCCAGAGAAGGAGACTCCACAACCTCTCTGGGCAGCCTGTTCCAGTGCTCTGTCACCCTCACTGTAAAGAAGTTTTTTCTCATATTCAAGTGGAACCTCCTATGTTCCAGCTTGAACCCATTGCCCCTTGTCCTATCACTGGATGTCACAGAGAAGAGCCTGGCTCCATCCTCCTGACACTCACCCTTCACATATTTATGTGAACCACCTCTCTAGGAAGCCTGTTCCAGTGTTTGACCAGCCTCTTGGTAAAGGAATGCTTCCTAATGTCCAGTCTAAACCTCCCCTGGTGCAGCTCTGAACTATTCCCACATATCCTCTCACTGTATACCGGGGAGAAGAGATCAGCTACCAGGAGAAGAGATCATCCCAGAACAAATGAGGAAAGGCATTAGAAAGAGCAGGATGTACAGTAATCAAGAATTACATGATGTTTACGTGTTCGGGTCCCACTCCTGCCCTCCCTACCTGCCAAACAAAATTGAGGAAATAGAGCAGAACACTCCCTCAGTTCCACATTTTCACAGGTCCTGAGTCAGAGTCAATACTTTCAGAGAATGATGCATGAAATAATTTCTATAGAAAAGCTTAAGACTCAGTGTTACCTTAATCTTGTCATAAAACAGGAAAGATTGTTCAATATCTCCTACGAAAGAACACAGAAAAAGAGAGATCTTAACCTGTCTACCATTCAGTGAAATCTTGAATGGGTAAATAAAAGGATCAGATCATTAGGGGAGGGATGTGGACAGTTTCTATTGATCCTCCCAAGGCCATTTAATTATTTACAATTTCCTTGATTACATGTGAGAGGGGTCAAATCACTTTTGTAACACATAAGGTTTTTATGTCATTTTTCAGCTGGCAAGGTAAATGATTATGGCTTTTTCCCTCTAGCTCCAGATGGGCTACTGCTGTTAATGTCTGTTATGTTAATAGAGTATGCAATATTAAGGAATATAAGATATTTATAACAAGTTATAACAGAGCTATGACCCAAACAAATCAGATATAAAATTTTAATGAATTGGTCCCTGAGTCTATTAATTTAGTTATAGGGTGGAAAACTAGCAAATACATTTTCTCTCTCTCAGGCAATACAACAGGAGAAAAACATTAGCCAGAGTCAAACGCTGTTGTACACTGCTAAAAGAAAACTGTATGTTAGAAAGTGACATACAGTTCAATTTCAGGAAGATTTCCTAGTAACATCACTAATTATAAACAACAAGCCTAACTACTTTTTCCATAAGATGTTACTCTATATCATACAATGCTGAAAATACACGTATAAAAAACAAGATTATAAAAACCAAGCAAAGCTCCTTGTTGGATTTACCATCATTTGTGGCAGAGTAATATTATATCCACAGTCATGATGTTTTCACTTCCTTCTGGGGAACAAAGAATGCCTTTTAGAATATATGCATACATACACATGTAAACACTTACTGGATTCCTTATTCCAATGAATATTTGTCAGAGTGACTGCTTTTCCTCTCTTTAAAGGTGTTAGCATAGACAGAATAGGACAGAACAGAACATTTCAGTTGGAAGGGACCTACAATGATCATCTAGTTCAATTGTCTGGCCAATTCAGGGCTGACTAAAACTTAGTATTTCCATGGGAAACATTCTTCACAAAATCATATAGGCTAGGCTTTAAAAACTTCTTAGAAAGTATACCATCTTTTTTTGTAGAAAAAAAGCAGTCAGCTTCTGTAGAATTCTTCTACGGCATTTTATACAGGTCTTCTGGAAAAAGCCTAAGGAAATTAATAGTGAATACAAAAACACATTCTACAAACCGTTCTGTAAACTCTAATCTATTTTCCGCAGCCTTATTAGACTCCTGATAGCATTCAGTACTAAGCATGAGATTTTTTCCAATAAATCAATGAATCAATCAATGAAGGGGGTTTTGTTTGAGTGTTTTCAGGAGTCCACTTGATAACTTGTAACCAGGAACATGTAATAGTTGCACACAAATTCATTTGCCTAATGAATATCAATCCAACTATGTGACTTGCTGTTACAGAAGTCCAGATGTTTCTTTTTGCTCCTTTCTCTCCCTCTTCACTTTTATACCCAAATTTCTAATTTCATCTTTACCAGACTCAATTACCCTTCATGATAAGCTGTCCATTCTTTTCTATATACCTGCTTAATTACTAATGCTGCCATTGTATTATGTCAGAAATGTTACATTGGAAAGTGTTGGAGGTCATTTCATTGCACTGTATTAACCATCCATTCCCATCAAAATTACATTCCTGTACACCCCCCCCCATGCCTACAGAAATAAATGTAGGAGATTTAATTACCTTTTTCCCTATCTCTTGATGACAAACATCAGTGCCCCATAACTGAAATTATACCTTCCTGAACCAAACTGATCCTGATCTCTCCCAGAAATACCAGCTCAGCTACTGCAAGTGATGTCACCACCGCATTACGTGCAGGTCTGAGTGACTCATCTGTGACTAACTAGTGCTTCTGAAACAGCAAGAACTTCAAGAACTGCTCGAGTCGGCTGCCGGAGGACAATGTCTCTGGCATCCATCACTAAGGGCTCCTGCAGGCTCTATGCCAGTAAAAGCTTACACAGAAACCATGTGCATCGCATGGGCAACACTGGCAGAGTGTCACATCCAGACCAACACGGCTGTTCTTCGACATATTCTAGAAATACACTGAATTATACTTTGTAGCCTAACATGTTTGTTTGTCTTTTGTGATTCTTAGCAGTCTCCAGGATTTTTTTTATATATTTCAATTGACATATAAACCATTAAAAGCTCCCATAAACACAAATATTAATGTACTAATAATGCATACTCCTCTACGCTGCAGAATAACTTACTTTTACTACAGTTCTGCTTTGTATAAGGTGCAATAAAAGCAGCATCTTGGCATTTTACATTCATATTCTCTCCATTACTTTAATACCATTAATTAAGTTTTAAGTTTACAAGTTAAATGTTTACTTTTCTGCCTGCCAACATGCAAACACGATATCAAATCTGAGAGTCAAGATAGGTCATCTTCTATTTCATGAACAAAAGTCAGCAGAAGTTGAATCTATCATTTAACTCTTTGATTAGTGTTATCTGTGGAAATTCACAGAGCATATCCTAGTTGGAGCACACTATGCTACAGATTTTCCTGTTTGGAGAAAACTAGAAAGGCAGAGAAAAAAATCCTAACTACTGCCTTTTTTTACTTGCTCAAAAAGGTATTAAATAGATACCACGCTTCACAAGTTTCAACACTCAGAGGCCTTGACTTGTGACTGCTTTCTGTGAAATAATTGCTTATTGATATCTCCGCGCTCTGTTTCCCGTTTCTCTTTGAGTACTTCCCCCATGCACTAAAAGCACACGAAGAATCGATCCCCAGTGGAATCAAACCAGTTGAAATAATCTCCTGAGAAGTGCTCAGAAGCAATTTCTCACAGTCATACAACATGGAGAAACTTATTTATTTGGGGATGGAAGCGGGGGGGGAAATCTGTTCTCATTTGTACATTACAATGATACTTATGAATTGTTTTCAATCATAATATTTGGAAAATATGAGAACAAGGTGGATTTCCAGGGAAACGAGTCAAGCTTGTTGCCTGGATTTACTGCCCCTAACCTTGGTGAAAGTTTAATTCGGAATGCCAGGATCTAGCCAGCTATGAGGAGATGAAGAGGGAGGACCAGAAACTAAGCAACATGGAAGGGCTCTGGTTGATATTTTAGCAACTGCTACATGACAAATACGAGTCCTTTGCAGAAGCTTATGGCAGCAGCAACAACATGGAAGCATAACATGATCTAGTGAGAAGATCACCTTCT